>UCOH01011577.1:1014-13488 GCA_900474275.1 Synergus japonicus | reverse complement strand
GACTCACGTCTGTCTCGATCGAAACTTACAGTCATTAAATCCTAAGATTTTGGAAGGATCAGTCAGACTTTACGGCGAAGCTCTAAGAGAAAAGCTTCCAGAAATCGAATATCGCGTCATTTCCCTCGTTCGAATTTGTTCAGCTAAGTTCTCTTTTCTTGAAAAGATATCAGAAAACTTATAGAAAAGGAAATTTAAACTAAGTTTCTTCATTTTTTAAATTTCCTCACTTTTCCATGATCAATTTTTCTTTTTCCTGGACGATTAATATGGAAGTATCCTATCTTAAAAAAGTGGTGTCACGAAATTTCGCAAAAATCTCGCATACATTGTTGCTGCAAATCTGATTGGTATTTGAATGACTTGAAGTTGAAAGAAGAAAAAAGAACTAATGGTGCAAAAAAATGTCAGGAGAAGTTCGAAATACATTAAAGTTTGTTAAAATTTCTTTAAACTGCCAAAAACCTATTGAAATCACTTAAAAACCCACAAAAACGATTAAAATCATAAATGTCTTGAAATCCAAGTTAAAGCCTGTAAAAAGCTCTTCAGAACTTAATGCACATAAAAATCTTTATGTATTTTAAGGAATTTTAAAGAAGTTTAAAAATATTTTTAAAATCTTAAGAAATTCTGATTTTTTAAGAAATTTTAATGTTTCTCATAGAGTTTTAAAGGATTTTACGAGATTTTTTATTGTTTTTTTTTTTAATTTTATGGAATTTTGAAAAGTTTTGAAAAATTTTAAAAGATTTTTATATATTTTAAAGGATTTTAAAGTTTTTCGTTAGATTATAAGGGATTTTAAGAAATTTGGAAGAAATTTTAAGGAATTATAAATATTTTCCTGGAATTTTAAAGGATTTTAAAAGTCTTGTAAGAATTTTCAGTAATTTTAAAAGATATTAAGAGGTTTCTATGAATTTAAAGGTATTACAAGAGATATGTATAATATTTAAAAGATTTTGTGGAATTTAAACAAAATTTTTAAAACAATTTGATTTTTCAAAGTAATTTTGAAGGATTTAAAAACTTTTCATGTAATTTGAAAGGATTTTAAGAGGATCTGTTAAAATATCCTTAAATTCTTCGAAATTACAGAACCTCATTTAAAATTCTTATAAACCCCTTAAAATTCATACAAACCTTTTCAAATCCCTTAAATTCCTTGAAATTTTTTAACATTCTTAGAAACCTCTTAAAATCCTTCAAAATTTTAAAACATTTAGAATTCCTTAAAATATCTTAAAATATAAAAGAAAAAAATTTTAATTTCATGAATACCTTTAAAATTCACGAAATATTTTTTGAAATTCTAAAAATCTTTTGAATTTCGTAAAAACCACTTGCAAGTCGTCAAATTCCATAAAATCACTCGCAATTCTTATAAATTTATTAAAATATCTTAAAATTCCTCAAAATTTTAAGAGTTTTAAAGGAAGTTTAGGGAATTCGAAGAATTTTAAGGAATTTTAAAGGATTTCACAAATTTTTTATGATTTTCTGAATATAAATCAACAAGCTTTCATTGATTCTTTAATGACTTGAAGTTGTAAGAAATTAAATAAATAATCGTGTTTTTGTCTGCTAGCTTCTGATGCCTTAAAATGGTAACAAGGAAAACAAAATAATAACGTACATGCATGTTGATTTTCCAGACTCTTAAAATTTTACACAACATTTCCCTATGACTTCCCTGATTTTCCTCATATATTCCCACCCTATTATACTTTATGTAGATTAAAGAATTGATAAAATGTAAAAAAATGTAATTTTGGACGTAACCTGGAGGTTCATAAAGCACTGAAGTAGCAAACACGTGTTAAATATGTATATTAATTAATTTAGGCATTCCACGCGGAAATTGCAGCACATCCAGTATATGCTCGAATGCCATTATTTTATTCAACATTTTGCGGTGACGCGTTAACTAGATTATTTGAAAAATCTAGTTTCCAATATTTCTGTCGCTTATCGTTGATCAGGCATGGAATCGCTTTCAATCCCCAATCCAATTTCACAAAAAAAAAAAAAAATCAAAACCTTCGATATAAATAATTGATATGTTGATTGTCATAGGAATGGCAAAAAAAGTACAATATAAAATTTATATAAAAAGGGTCATTAAAACAAAAATAATAAAAATCTATCATATTTTTGTGTCGAAGACTTTAAAACGGATATTCTCTAAATTATAATAAATTATGGAACATTTAAAGCTCCTGGTTCAATGCTGAATGCGACTTCCGCCGAAGAGTTTCAATAAAACGAGATCTCGTGTAATCTATTTTTCATAAAATTAATTATATTATATTATCGTCAGTAAAAACATAAAAATTAATGTCCTCGTGAATTGAAAAAAAAAAAAATGGAACTCTTTCTCCAATTTGGCTTTTTTCATCCATTGGTTTTTTTTATCCATTGGTATAACTGCGAAGTTATAAACTCGATTTTCAGTGAGTGCGACACGCGCCGACGGTTCGACACGCACAGAGCTAACGACGTTGCCCCATTCGCGCGTCGAGCATCGAGTAATTCGATTGGAGAACGGACATGAGGGAAATGGTGTCCTCTTGCCGATAATACCGTTCATCCAATGACAGAATTTCCCTGCATCGCAGGGAATTGTCCCTTTTACAACCATTTTGCATCAATCCCTATGAATTTGGATCAGAGTCCACTGAAAAGTTTAAATGTGCACCATCTACCATCTTGTCATTGAAAAATCAATCAAAATCACGAATCAAACCCCAAATTCAAAATCAAGCTCCAAGCTGCAAATCCCACGCGAATCTGCATCGAAATTTTAAGTTTTACAGTCAGTTCTCTTTTCTCATTTTCATTTATTACACTAGTAATTAAACCAACACAAGCACGATTATTTATTTTACTTCATACAACTTCAAGTCATTCAAAAAGCAATTAAATTTCACTGATTCAAATTTAGAGAGTACATTTGAAACAATAATTTATGCGAGATATTATAGACATTTTGTTATACAATGTATATCTTTTTTAGAGAGAAATTTCAAAAGAATTCTAGGAATTTTAGTGGATTTTCAGAATTTTCAAGTGATTTTTATACGAATTTTAACGGAATTAATAACATTTTCAGCGATTTTTTAAAGCTGTAGGGAATTTTAAGGGATTTGAAATGTTTTAAAATTTTTAGGAAGATGAAGAGGTTTCTAAGAACTTTAATTGCTACGAAGTTTAAGCGAATTGCTAATATTTTCGTGAACTTTCTAAGAATATTAAGCGAATTCACAAGATTTTTATGATTAGAGATTTTGTGCAATTTACAGAGATTTATAATAATTTTTAAGAACTTTTAAAGGACTTTTCTCATTTTATAACAATTTTTGAGATATTTTGACAAATTTTAACGAGTTTCAAGAGGTATTTAAGATTTTGAAGTGATTTTAACAAATTTTGAAGGATTTCGAAAAGTTTCTAAGGTTTTAAGGGATTCTAAATGTTTTTGTGGAATTTCGGGGAATTTGAAGAAATTTTAACGAATTGTAAAGAATTTTGACAATTTTTAAGCAAATTCAAGAGATTTTTAATGATTTATAAGAGATTTTCTGAAATGTTAAAGAATTGCATGGCATTTTATGAGATTTCTAATGATTTTAATGAATTTTAAAGTATATATAAATATTATCGTAGAATTCAAAGATTTTCAAGATTTTTCTGGGAATTTTAAAAAGTTTTCACGAATTTTAAGAGATTTTAAGGGATTTTATATTTTGTTGTGAAGTTTCGAGAAATTTTAAGAGATTTCAAAAGGTTTCACAGAATTTTAAAGACCTTTAAAGAATTTTAAATGTTGTGATAAAATTTCCAGAAAGTTTAAGCGATTTTTCTTATATTTAAAAGATTTTGTGAGAATTTTAAAGATATAAAAGGACGAAATGTTACCGTATAAAAATTTCAAGAATTTTTTAAAGTTTGACAGGCAATTTTATAAAGAGGTTACAAAATATCTTTACGATTTTTAAAAGATTTAGTATAATTTAAAAGGATTTCAAAGGCTGTACATTTTTTAAGGACTTTCAAGACATTAGCAAGGATTTCATGGAATTTCGCGAGATTTCTAATAATTTTAAGTGATTTCAAGAGATTTTTCTGATATTCAAAAGATTTTGTGAGAATTTTAAAGGATTTCATGGAAGTTAATCAGATTTTTAATAGTTTCAACGAATTTTAAAGATATAAATGAATTTTAAATGTTATTACCGTAAAATTTAAAGAATTTTTTAAAGTTTCTCAGAGAATTTTATGGAGATATTTCAAAAGATTTTTACGATTTTGAAAAGATTTAGTATAATTTAAAAGAATTTCAAGAAATTAATCGTTTTTTAAAAAATATTGTGAAATTTCTATGGATTTGATGGATTTTTATGAGATGTCTCATAATTTAAAAAAATTTAATGAGGTTTTTCAAATTTTTGAAAATATTGTAAAATTGTTAAGAATTTCATGGAATTTGGCGAGATTTCTAATGATTTACAGAAATTTTAAATATTAAAGAATTTCAAGACGTTTCTAAGAATTTTTAGAGATTTTCATGAATTTTACAGATTTTACAGATTTTGACAATTTTCAAGTTTTAAGGAATTAAAAAATTTTCGTGGAATTTCGGGGAATTTGAAGAGATTTTAACGAATTGTAACGAATTTTGACGATTTTAAGCTAATTCAAGATATTTTGCGAAATTTTAAAGGATTGCATGGAATTTGATGAGATTTCTAATAATTTTAATGAATTTTAAAGGATTTATATAGGAAATATTATCGTAGAATTCAAAGAATTTTAAGAAGTTTTTGGAAATTTTAAAAGGTTTTCATGAATTTTAAAAAATTTCAAGTCAAAAAAACACTTGTCTCATTTTGAGAAATATTTTTATCTCTTTTTGAGAACTTTTTGTCTCACTTTGAAACAATGATTTAACTGTGAAATTTTGATAAGTTTTAAAATATTTTATGAGGTTTCAAGGATTTTTAAATTTGTTAGGTATAATTTTATTCAGAGATTTCAAAAGAATTTCTATACACATATGATTTTAAAAAGAATTTAAAAGAATTTCATGAAATTTTATAAAACTAAGAATTTTAAGAGATTTTAAATATGTTAAGAAATTCCAAGGGGTTTTTAGGAATTTTTAAATAAGAGATTCTTGCGAATTGTAACTTGGGTTTCAAGCCATTTATGATTTTAATGGTTTTTGTTGATTTTTAAGGGATTTCAACAGGTTTCTGGGAGTTTAAAGAAATCTTAACGAATTTTAAGGGATATCGAAGATTTTCACATAAAAATTTATTACGCCATTAGTTTGTTTTTCTTCTTTCAACTGCAAATCATTCGAAAAGCCAATCAGGTTTGCAGCAACAATGTGTGCGAGATTTTCGAGACATTTCGTGACACCACTTTTTTAAGATAGGATGATTCATTATCATTATCACCCCGACATATATAAATGAAGAAAAGTTTTGCCAGCTGCTCGAAAATACCCTCGCTAACTTTATACATGCGACTGATAAGGCGCATGTATAATGTACATATCAGCTTGTGTAAGAGAGGATGAGAAGACAGATTTCCTGACAAATCTCTCTCCTGTCACATTTCGCTAGTGAAACAACGGAATGACAAGAAGCATGATGACATTATAGCAATGCGATGTTATAGGGCACAACGCCCACAATGTTTTGTCCTCAATTTCAAAATTCGCACACCCCTATTTCGTATACGTGTATATTACACATGTATATACGCATATACACATGTATATAGATACAATTATACATATGTCGGTGAGTGTACACTGCTCTCAGTAAAACCACGTGTTTATGTAGACAATTAACGGGTTTACATGCGCAATTACGCGTGCGAAGACGGAGTGCAAGACTTCTGGAAACTGTTGCTATTGTTGCAGCCGCTGCTCCTAATCTTCATCGTCGCCGGGAAGAAATTCGCAAGAAGCGACACCTCCAGGGTGTTTTGGCACACTATTTCCAAGAAATGTCGCCCGGCTTTGTCACCGCAAATTCATCGCTTTCTCACATTGTTTCGCCGTTCCTCGCTTGCTAGCGGGATATACATATATATATATAAATATATATGTATATATACGGTGAAAAGCGGGAAAATTCCGAATCAGGAAGCAGCTGAATCGACCTCGACCCTCTTCAACATTTTTTTGGAAAACATTATTCTTTCGTAATTAATTGAAATCTCTCTTCTCGACATTCTTTTTCTAGTATATGCATATCCAACCTTTTACTAGACTAAAATGATTTAGCGTCATAATCCTCATAAAAATTCGTTAAATTCATTGCATTCGTTGGAAAAGATTTTCCGACACTCATTTGTCATAACACGAGACCCGGCACTCGAAAATTAGTATTTTAAAGGGACTATTTTCATGTATGTTATATAAACTTATATATATATATATTTATTTATTTATTTTATTCGATATCTATTATTTTTTTATCTATTTTTATATGTTTTAAGTAATAGCGTTTTTAATAGTTTTTCAACAGCCATTTGAAATCAGGACAAGTTTCAGGTTTACCCTACCAAGAAGGTGTATAATTAATTCATGATTTTGCTACTGACCTTAATCACTTCATTTATTATTAATGTTCAGCTTCTCGCTGACATTTCCGTCTGTGAGTCATTTTAAAAGATCTGTATTTTTAAAGTCATATATTCGAGAATATATTTAAGATTCTCAATAAATAATTTTAAAATCTTATATATCATATTTTATATTCGAAATCCTTGTAAATTCTACAAAATCTTTTAAAAAAACATAAATTTTTTTTTAAATCTCTGAATATTTAAAAATTTTGAAATTCCTCGCAATTGCACGACAAGATTTCCTTACAAATTTTTAAATCCTACAAAATATTTTGAAAGGCATAAAAATCTCGTAAAATTCCTGAAAATTATTTGAAATTTCTTAAAATTTAATAAAATCTTTAAAAATGCCTAAGTCTTTCAAAAATCATTAAAACCTCATGAATTCTCTTAAAATTCCTGAAAATTCCATTGAAACGATTAAAATTCCTTAAAATCCTTTAAAATTCTCAAAAAAACTTTTGAAATTTCGAAATTCAACGACAGGATTCAAGATCTCTTAAAATCCCAAAAACCTTTTTAAATATCTTAAAATTTTACGAAAACCTTAAATCTATTAAAAATCGTAAAGATCTTTTGAAATTCTCAAAAACTGGGAAAATTCTTGATGACTTTTGAATACTCTTATTGAAATTCTTAAAAATTCTATGATAACAATTAAAATACCTTTCTATCTTTTAAAATACACTAGAAGTATTAAAAATATCATTAAATACCATGAAATCATTCAAAACAATGAAATTTCCATGAAAACAGAAAATCTCTTAAAAATCAGAATTTTTTAAATTCCTTAAAATTATTTAAAATCTCATGAAATTCCACAAAACCTATTAAGAATCATTTAAAATCCCTTAAAATTCCCTACAGTTCTTAAAACTCTTTTAAAATTTTCTAAATTCCTTTAAAATTCGCCAAAATATCCCGAAATTCCTTAAAATACTTCAAAAGCTGGTTCAGATTAAGAGAGTATAATTAACTTTTGAATGACTTAAAGTTATAAGAAGTAAAAAAAAAATAATCGCTTGTTGGTTTGTTAGTATAATAAAAAGAAGATAAAGTAGAGAAACGTCGATTTTTCAATAAAATACAAAAAATCCTGTTCGAAAATGAAATTCCCGGGTTTTTCGCGGTTTTTCCCGGGCAAATAAAATTCCAGGGTTTTTCCTATTTCGCAGTCCGATAGACACTCTGATTTCAGGGGAGGAATAATTCATAATTAAACGTCGCGAGGACATTATCCATCAACCATTCTTTGAGGACATCGATGTTAGTTTTAGGGGCAGTTTTAGGGTCAAAAAACATGTGGACAGAAGAGCAGGAACCAGCAGAACGGACAAAACCCTAAATCAGGGATATTCGCATTTGCAATGGTGGAACCCGACCCTGAGGGGGCGAGACGGACACACGGAATAATTATTCGTCGAATTTGCATACTGATTTTGAGGTCACGTTTGCTCCCCGATGACCACCCTTCAGGCCCCCGCGCCACCCCCCATGGGTGCTCTTCACTCTTCTCTTCTGTCCCCGAACGAACCGTAAAGCAATCAGAGGGGTCGAACCGTATATGCCGGATATATACCCACCGTAATTCTGGCCGCGATGTCATTTCGGACTGGCAATTAGATCCAGCAATAACAAATGGCATTGCGCTTTTGAAAATAATCGAATTCCTCTCCGCAGCCGGCTTATTGCTGAATATGGCTCTCGCTAATGATTGGACGCTAATCGAACTTTTACTGCACCGGAAATTATACTGATTTCGTGCAGAGTACAATTTGAAAATCAGTTTCTAATTTATAACTACATATATATAGTTTCGGTACAGTCGACAAATGAGTAAATTTTGAATATTTTTTAAGCATATTCATTCTCATTCCTATTTTAAAAAAGTGGGGTCACGACATGTCTCGAAAATCTCGCATACATTGTTGTTGCAAACCTGATTGGCTTCTAAATGAATTAAAATTGTAACAAGGAAAACAAAATAATAACGCACATGTTGATTTTGTAACGGGTCCAAAGTAAAATAACACAAATACTATTAATTGATGTTCTAGTTTATTACTTAGAACGAGATGTTTCGCTAATTACATGTAAAGTAGAACTAAAGAGGTAGGACCGCTCGCAGTGGTACCTGGCCCCGCACTTCTCACGAGATACAGAGGGGATAAGAGCTGCATCAGCATATAAATATTAGCTTATAGTTGAAAATGCTGTTACAATGTGCTAGTCTTTTAAAATTTTACAAGAAACTTTAAAATCCTTGAAAATTCGTGAAAATTGGTGATAACATCTAAAAATTCTTAGAAATCCTCCAAACATTTAACGAAATTCTTAATAATTCAACAAAACTTTGTAAAAATCGGAATAATATCTTGAAATTTTTTTTAATTAATATAAATCTCATAAAAATTCTTAAAATCTTTTAAAATGCCTTAAAATCCCTTAAGATTTCATGAAATTCTTAAAAATCCACAAAATCTTTTACAAAGCAGAAAAACCTCTGAAAACCCCTAAATATTTGACGATAACTTTCAAAATTCTTTTAAATTCTACGAAATCTTTTGAGTCATAAAAATCCTTTGAAATCCCTCAATAAAATTACCCGACAAACTTTAAAATCCTTCAGAATTCATACGGTATTTAAAAATTTTTTTAAATCTCCTAAAATTCGTTAAAATTTGTAAAAATCTTTTTAAATTCGTAGAAATTATGAAATTTCTTAAAATTCTACGATAATATTCCCTTTATATCCTTTATATATCCTTTAAAATTTATTATAATTATTAGAAATTTCATAAATCTTCATGCAATCCTTTAATATTTCACAAAATCTTTTATAAATCATAAAAATCCCTTAAATTCGCTTAAAATCATTTAAAAATCGTCAAAATTCTTTACGATACGTTAAAATCTTTGAAAATTCCTCGAAATTCCACGAAAAATTGTTTAGTTCCTTAAAACCCTAGAAACTGTTTGAAATCTTAATTTTATACAAAACCTTCTAAAATCCTTAAAACTCTTTGAAATATCTTAAAATTCCTCCAAATTTTACAACATAAAATCCATCAAATTCCTTCAAAATTCCACTAAATATTCTGAAATACGTTAAAATTCTACAAAATTATTTAGAAATTCTAAAATTCTTTTGAATTTCATGAAAACTACTTGAAAATCGACAAAACCCCTTAAAATTCATGAAAATCTCTCAAAATTCTTAGAAACGTCTTGAAATTCCTTAACATTTAAAATCTCTGTAAATCATTAGAAATTTCGCCAAATTCCATGAAATCTTTTACAATTCTACAAAGTTTTTGAAAATTTTGAAAAATCTCTTGAAATCTCTTAAAATATCTTAAAATTCCTTGGAATTTCAGGATAACATTTAAAATTCTTTACAATTCCCATAAAACTCTTACAAACCTTTTAAAATTCGTTAAAATTTCATGAAAACCTGTGAAATCTTTAAAAATATCTTAAAATTCCTTAAAACCCCATAAAACTTTTACAAACCTTTTGAAATTCCTTAAAATTTTACGAAAACCTTAGAAACTCATTAAAATCGGTTAAAAAATCTTAAAATTACAAGAAGCCTCTTGAAAATCCTTAATATTTTTAAAATCTTAAGTCTTTTGAAATCTACGTTAAAATTTATGAAAATCTCCAAAAATTTCTAGAAACGTCCTGAAATTCCTTAACATTTAAAATCCCTGTAAATCTCGCCAAATTCTATGAATTTTTTAAAAATTTGATAAAACTCTTGAAGTCTTTTAAAATTATTATAATTTTCATAAAAAATTCATCAAATCCATAAAAATTCCATAATATCTTTTAAAAATCGACTAATTTCCTGAAAGTCCTTAAAAAATGTATAGCTTTTTAAATCCTCTGAAATGCTACTAAATCTTTTAAAAATCGTCAAAATCTTTTGAAATATCTCCATAAAATTCCCTAACAAACTTTAAAAAATTCTTGAAATTTTACGGTAATATATAAAAACCTTTATATCTTACAATTCCATGGAATTCCAGGATAACATTTAAAATTCCTTAAAACCACATAAAACTTTTTCAAACCTTTTGAAGTTGTAAGAAGGAATACAAAATAATCGATAATGGTTTACTAGTTAATATTAAATTATTAATTCAATAAAATGCGTGAAATTGATATTTCTTTAGATATATTTACTTAAATCAGTGTAAAAGTAAATCCGAAAATCTAGTTTTCATTCGCGGAATACATATATATATATATTATAGAATTATAGCTAGGTGATTTTAATTACATACAGAATATTCGATATGAAAGAACCCTACAAATTAAAAAAATAAGACTTTCTGAAACGATCTTGCTACATGCGAGCTTATAATATAAGCTTCATTCAAGCATCCATTTAGCTAAACGACTGCCGAGATCCAGGGCTCTAGTTCTAAAGAAGGGTACGTTAAACTTTGATCCCTTTAAATGTGAATTTCAATTCCTTTGACTGCATCCACGATAATTTCAATTTACTTTATGTACGTACGAGCAATAAAAGTTTCGTCGTTTATATTTCATGGTAGATAAATTCTCAAAAGAAATCCTGGGCAAAAAAAAATATCATATAATTAAAAATAGAATGAATATTTATACAGAAATCTAATATAAAAAATATGTACTTTAAAAATTATCTTGAATAATTATATTGAAAGAATATGCGCGTATTATATTTTTTATGAGATTTTCGTATGAAAAAATCGTTGGTCTTTAAACTAGAGATTTTATGAGGCAAAAATTAAAATTTTTCGCCTGAGTGAAGAAACGATTCGAAACATTAAAGATACTCGTCTGCTCGAGTGCGCCTCGGAAGTAAGATAACGATTTATCATCCCTTGCGGATACGGGCCGTTTCGATGGTGAAGAAGGAAAAGGGAGTAAGAGGGTCGCGCTTATATTTTCCCTCGATCCTTTTCCGTTTTTCCCTTTGCTTTCATCACCTTCAAGAACCCTTCACCCTTCTTGAGGATCGATCCATCCATCCTAGGCGACGAATTGCCTGCCAGCCCCGAAACGAAATAGAAATTCAGAAATGATTGCTTCCAAAGTTCGGTTTATCTCATTTTATCTCATGCTATCTCCTAATTAAATCTGCCACAAAATTCGTCCATTTTCGATAAAAAGTATCATTTATTATGCATCGCAAAGAAAAGATTTATTAGTGTTTTTTCACAATTAGTGTTTTCTACTCATCTTTCTACTCATCAAATTTTAATGTTTGGCATAGATAAGAATTACAGTCAAATTATATAATCCACCAATGGCGTAGGACATGTAGTCCCTCGAACTTTAAATTTATCTGAAATTTACAAAAATTACATACATGACCACAACAAGATTCAATTTTTTCATTTTCCTGGCTTTCAGACAAATTTCCGAATTCCCCTGAAATATAAAAGAATCAAAATGCAAATTTAGTTTCAAATACTGTTGAAATTTTTCCAAAATTTCGGATAATATCACTTTAAAACTTTTAAAAAAATCACTTCACAACATTTAACATTCGTAAGAATCTCTCGAATTTACAACAGCTTTTGAAAAGATCTCTTAAAATTCATTGAAATTTCTTGAAATTCTTAGAAACATCTTAAAATTCCACGTAATCCATTCCAATTTGTTAATATTTCATAGATCTCTTCAATTTTTATTAATCTTTTTTAAATTCCTCAAAATCCTTTGAAATACTGTAAATTCCAAGACAAAATCCCTTCATTAATATTTAAATTCCTCAACAAATTTCAAAATCTTTCCAAATTCCTAAAAATCTCTTGAAATACTTAGGGGATTTAAAAG
>UCOH01011576.1:17579-37594 GCA_900474275.1 Synergus japonicus | reverse complement strand
CTTTTTGAACACTCTATAGGACTGACATAAAAACTTTTTGAATTTCCTTAAAAAATTAAAAATTCAAATTTTGAGCCAAATAACGCAAAATATAGAGAAAATGATAGTAAACATAATTATTAGTCTAAAAAAGATCTACATGTTCTCTTTCGACCATTTTTCAGTAGGATAAATAGTTTTCCATTTAAACGTAAAAAGTACTTTTAATAATATCAAATATTTTTACATTCTCATCAGAGGAAGTATTAGATTTGAGTCGAGCGCGAAGTGCGAGTGCCCTGATGAGAATGTGCTCCTTAAGGTCGATAGAACTTTAAGTAAATTAGTTTTAGTATGCAATTCCTGTTGTAGTAACTTAAATAAAAAAAAATAAGCGCCCGAAGGGCGCAAGCGTGCGAAGCGCGCATCACGGAGCGCGAAGCGCGACGATCGAACTATATTGGTCCGCCGCGCGCCGTAGGCGCGCTCAATTTTGCGAGCGAAGCGAGCTGCGCGCGAAGCGCGCGATGAGAATTTGCCCGCGAAGCGGGCAGATTTTTTCATTTACAAATCTATTAACTATCGTATAAGATGTTTGTCTCCAAGTTGTGATTTATTCATTAATAATAAATAAATAGAAAAATTTTGAATTCAATGAAAATTTCGTAATTGATTTTTTGATGAAGTTCTTAAAATATGATAATATTTTTTATCATCTGGTTATAAGTGTCTCAGTAGAATTCCAACCCAAAAATGTTTTCTGCAAATGTTAATCTGTTTAAAAAATTATGGCGATAACATTCAAAAATGAAAACAACTACCATGTTCCTATTATTATTAAAAAATTCTATTTCTAAATACCGTAACAAAATGAACATGTGGTACGGCCTTTTCCGCTCAGGTTTTAGTGTTTTAATTGTGGGAAATTTATTTCAATTTTTTTAACAACATATATTTTTTCATCAAAATCGATTCAACCACTTTATAGAAAAAAAAGGTTTTTTAAATTTTCTTTTCCACTTCATAAACTCCTATAAAAATAAATTTTCAAGGTTGATGTTTAAAGGGGTTTCATATTACATGTTTACCAATCTATGGTACCAATTCGGATTTGATAGGTGCAAAAAAAAAAAAATTTTCATAATCGACAAGATTTGTAAATCTTCAATTCAAGACGATTAGTCTTTAAATGTTTCAGAGGGTTTCGTGGGTTGCAGCGGGGATTCGACTGGTGAAATCGGTGGGTAAAAAAGTGCGAGGGGTCCTCGCACTAGCGCTTCTACATTTGCCACGGGGTAACTAAATCGGAGTGCGTAGAGTGCGGGGTAGCATGCTACTTTTAGACTGTCGCGCCAACTACATTTGTCACGGGCAACTAGACCAGCACCGCATCTACTGTAATCGTAGAGGAAAGATAGGTATAGAGGCGACAATGCCCACCAAACTTAAAACTTGGACGCGGGGAGCGAGACGTCAGGGGATGGGTTTAGTTGTGCTGCCAACAGCGTGATGGCGCTGTTCCATTTTCTCAGTACCTCACGGATATAGATGATGTGCTTGGCTGTGTTAGTAGTAAGGGTCAAATGCGTACGTTGTGTATTTGGTGGATAACCACGTGCATCGGTAGTCGGCACACGCTACATGAATGAAATTGTAAACGAAAGTTCCTTTTTCCTAATTCCCATTCCCTCTAGCCTGGTTTTTTGCAGACCGTTGAGTGTATCTGCTCATCATTTTGAAGTTCGAGCGTAGAGAAAGTCTTCGCTCTACGTTTCTATAGCTTCCAGCAAAGATTTTTAAAATTATTTTAACGCATTTAAATAATTTTAGATACATATTAAAAATACAATCATTTTTAATATATTTTTGATAAGATCAATCTTCTAAATCAGTAATATGTGTAATATTATTATATTACAAATATTTTAATTATATTTAATATCATTATTAAAATATTATATATTATAAAATAATATTTAAATAATATTTTTTTTTAATATTTTGCGATTCAAAGAAATTATTATAGAATTTTTCTCCTAAAATAAAATTTCATAAACAGCAGTATCATTATAATTCCAGAAAATATATTATATGTAATATTAACTGCGCCAGTATTCACAGAAAAAGGTAACCGAAAAAGCCTCTGTTACCTCGAAAAAAATTTTTTTAGTAATTTTTAATAATTTTTAATGCCTCGAAAACAAATTTTTAGAACCAAAAAAAATTCCAGACATTTTGGGTACTTTTTGTCAAATTCTCTCTGCCAAAAAAGGGATTAAAAAATATATAAAAACTTTCTCTTTTAAATTTACCTTCATGAGGAAAAAATTGAATGCAAAAAGTCCTATTCCTAAAAACAAATAAATATCTTATTCATTAATTTTATTAATTAATGAATTAAATATTAAAACAATTTTTGAGCAACGAAAAACTTCAAGCAAGAAACTTGTTAGTTACAGTACAAAGAAGTTTTTTCTGAAAAATTTTAGCCCAGTAAAATTATTATAATAATATATATAATTAATTATAATTATAAAATTATTATAATTATAATATTATAATCATTACTATAATTATTATAATTATTCTTATAGTTTATACAGGCAATTTTGAGCAATCAAAAAATTCAATTGAGAAAGTTGTTAATTGCAGTACAAAGAAGTTTTCTAAAAAATTTGAGCCAAATCGAATTAATATTGAAAAATTTATAATATATAAAGTTAGTTATTTAGTAAATAATAATTTAAAATATATACTTTTTTAATATAAATATTATACTTTTTCCCATCAATTGCAAATGGGAATCTCAATGGAAAATTTAGTAGCAGCTTCTCAAGAACACACAAAAATCTGTGAGTTTAGTTTAAATTTATGGCATAAAAACTATTCATCATTTCGGACGAAATATGGATTAGTCCAACAATTGCAAGAGTTTATAGTGAAAGAAACTAATAAAGTGTATCCTGAATGGTATAATGACGAGTGTAAAGAACATAAATTTTTCTTACATCGGAAGCTGCTCATATCTAGAATTTCGCGTGGCTTGAAATGGGAATCTATCGACACACCCCAAATAGACTGAAAAAAGAAAAGAACACATGAAAATGTAGATGATGCTGAAAATAAAAGACGTGTAAAAAATTTCGTCATATTTAAATGTAATTAAGTAAGTAATTAATTACTTATAATTAAATACGAGAAGTAATTAAATACTTCGTAAATCTTTCAAAAGTTCTAATAGTGCAGTAATAGTTATAATGGCGTGCTCTACTTAAATTCTTCGAGAGGTCGATTGGACCTATCTTTAACTCCATAAGAAAGAAAGAGAGGTAGATCTCGTGTTGTTGTTAGCCAAAAAAGGAAAGTAGACTAGAACTGCGACGACTATGATCAAATTTTATTATATAGTATATATAAGCTACCTGATTTGTCGTAAAATGTTTTTTAAGCCCGTTCTTTTGGTTATTGTATCCAGAGTTTTTTTAATTACCATAAAATAGGGTTAAATAATATGAAATAAGAAATAAAATTTAAAAAATGTATACAAATTTTCATTCAGTGGTAACAACATAGCAACTTCGCATATATTTGTAAATAAGTTTATATTTATTTATTTTATATTTTAATTTATTTTATTTATATTATATTTATATTTATTTATTTTCTGTATCATAAATTTATTTGTAATATACATAATGTAATAATATTAATATATTTGTCAAGAATCGTGAATATGTAAATAAATACATAACATTTTCAATGTTACTTTTGAACTTAAAATAAAAACATATTTTGATACTGACTCAGTTATATTTTTATATTATTTTTATAATAATTAATAATTCATTAATATTAATAAATTAATATTAATTATATAATTAATAATTAAAATTCTTAATACAAAGCAATCGTAGCGTATAGGTCGCTGATAGAGCCTGAAAAATTAAAACTCGCCAGATCCAGGCAAAAGCAAAAGCTCCATACTACTTACACTGTCAAGCATGTACCGTTAGCGCACTTTCTATATGTGAGTTATAGGGGCGGGGTCGGTGGGGGTAGGTTTAGTTGTTCTGCCCAGAGCGTGAGGTCGCTCTTAAAAATTCATATTAAAACAGCGCCATTACGCTGTTGGCAGAATAACTAAGCCTTCCCCTCACGTCTCGCTCCCCTAAATTTGCCACAAGATTTCTGCTGCAATGTCGCCTCTATACCTATCTTCCCTCTACGCTGTAATAATATCTTTCGTTTCATTCCGATCTAATCCGAAGGATGTTTTTAATCCTTTTTAATCTGTGTCTCAACTCCAAATTCAATCCGAATGAATCCGAAGCTTACCTTTTAATCATTTTTAATCTGTGGCCCCTAATCCAAATGAATTCGAAATCTATCCGAATACACTTTTTAATCCGTACTTCCAATCCAAATGAATCCAAACACACTTTTCAATCTGTGCGTCTAATCCGGTTGAATCCGAAACTAAGCAGATCTCACATTTCAATCCGAACGGTCTATCCGAATGAATCCGAACCTCATCAAAAAAGTTTTTTTAATCCTTTTTAATCCTTTCCAATCCGTCAGTCTCTACACAGTTGAATCCGAATGAATCCGATACCAAACCGAATGAATCCTATTCTAATCCGAACAAAGTTACAATCCGAATCAATCCGAACGAATTTTAATCCTTTTCTATCCGTAGTTCTAAACTGAAGTTACCGCACAATCCTTTTCAATCTGTGCCCTTAATCCGATTTAATCCGAAATCAATCCGAACTACTTTCAATCTTTTCTAATCAGTAGCTTTAATCCGAATGAATCCGAAACCAATCCGAACTTATATTCTATCCTTTCTGATCTGAATGAATCCGAAAAAGTTGTCACGAATCACTTAAAAATAAAATTTATATTTAAAAAAATGTAAGTGCAAATATGTCACTGAACAGCATCGTTCATTTTAGATTGTAATCCTTACTTCAATCTCGGATTATTTCGGATTAGAATCCTCTTTTTCATTTCGGATTAAATCGGATAGGAATCCTTAGATCGACCTGGGATTGATTAGGATAGGAATCTTTGATCGGACTACGGATTAGATCTGAATGAAACTGTTTGCTTTGAATACAAATTCCGGAATGAAATTAATTCAAAAGGATACATTTTTTCTATCCGAACCTTCCGCCAGGGCGTTACTCACGCGGTCTATTCTTATATGTCTATGCTTGGACAGTCTGAATATAATTTCCTAAATAGTCTAGGAAAATATGATGGGTTCTAAAGCAAAATAAAAAAATCGAAGCCGAAATCAGACTTGTAGTCTTTTGTGTCCAAGTCATGGATGTAAGAATATATGGATGGAGCACAAAGTCCCAACTTAGTCAAAGGGGATGTGCCAGCTGTGTTGCGAAAGGGGCATGGAGAGGCCATATTACCTGGAGAAGTTTTGAAGCCTCTGATTGATTGATTTGTTGCTTGGCTTATGATAGGTAGATTTTAAAATCCCGTATTCAAATCTCTGCCAAATCTCAGCCAATCGAAAGCCAAGAAACTTCCCACGGTAATATGGCCATCTATACACAGGTTCCCCCCTTACTTACTTGGTCACTGGCCCCGCAGGCTTGGGCTCCATCCATATATTCTTACATCCATGGTCCAAGTTCACATCAGAGATACGCGAAACGTCTTCGTCACTTATCTAATACACAAACCAAATGCTATACCTAACTTAATACTACTATATACAACGCAATTCTCCAACGTAGAATATCGCACGCTGAGTATACCGGTCGAAATGGTCCTTATATACTAACTAGCCAAATTTTCACCGCTTAAACGTTACAAAGACCAAAGTGATATTTAATTTATTTTAACATGTTTTATTTAAATATTATTTTAAAACTGTATCATTTGATTATTTTTAATATTTGAATGTTTAATATTTCGTAAGTTTTAAATAAATACACTTATTCCCTTCGCTCTACCGGCTGTTGGTCGACTGCGCACACTGACGCGCAGATATATTTTCCCAGACTGTCCAGGACTTTCTGTAATACCAGTGCGCTATTTTTCACTTTAGGAACTTATACATTTTCTCTCGAACTGATTTAAAAACATTCTCAACTTTTTTATAATTCGTCATGAGCTGAACTTAAATTTGTACTTAAATTTTGTATAGTAAATACATAACTAGTTTTCATAGACTATTATCGAAAATTACAAGACTCATTTGCATTTAGTATTGAGAAGTTCGAAATCTTTTATTAAAAGTCATTGAATATCTCCAACACTTTTTACCTGTCAAAAACTCCTAGACTAATTCTACACTTTTTATAGGACATATTTTTTCTGTCCCTATTGAAGATTCCTATATAGGTTCCCGTGCAGGATCCTATATAGGATTCTAATAGGATTCTATGCCCCATCGTTCCAGGTCTTTTCTATAGGAAAATGGAACGGGCAAATTTTAAAGGATCCTTTATAATTTCCTATGAGGGAATCCGTATGGATTACCTACGTAGGAACCTATGACTTTCTCCTACATAAAATCCTACCCAGGTGAAAATAATTAGCGTAAAATTCACATGCAAATCCGCCCGAATCAACGTGGAATCCGCGCGAAATCACCCAGTGGGCACAAAATTTGGCGACGTCTTTACGACATCGTTACGACATCTTTAATACAACTTCACGACGTCCTATTTCTATATTTTTAAGATGTCTTTACGATGTTGTAAAGTCAATACAAAAACGTACGACGTGTTTACAATATCGTAAAGATATCTTAAAAACATGATGGACATAGGATGTCGTAAAGTTACCGTAAATATCTCGTAACGATGTCGTAAAGATGTCGCCAAATTTTGTGCCCACTGGGCAAGGCTCTTTTATAAAAAGTTAATTTGTTATTCGCGTGACATTTTTTACACTTTTAATTCGCTTGAATTTTATTATAGGGATTTCGGGCTAATTTCCACGCCAATTATTTTCACCTGGAAAATCCCGTTTTGGTGCCCAGTTATTACAGGGATATCTCTGGGATGACTCGGGACCTAAATGGCATCAAATGGGATATCCTGCAATATTCTATTGATGTGAGAGAATCTTGAATCAAACAATTTTGGATCTTACGAACGTAGCAGCAACCACAAACACAAGGAAAATCCTTCATAAAGATAGCACATCTTTCAAACGTAACGTTAATAATTTTTAAAAAAATTTATTTTTTTAAATATTTTTTTTGGTTGAATAATGGAAGATTCATTTCAAAAGGCAATAAGAACATAGATTGATTTAATGAAATTGATAAACTTAAATGTCAATTAAAAACAAAATTATAAACAACTATTATCCAAGGTTAATGCTTCCTCTATGAGGATGCAAAATACTCATCGAATGAGTACAAAAGTTAATATAATTTAACAGCTATTTATTTCTCTATAGAAATGATTATCACTAGCATGACTACTTGATGTTGATTTGTTGTAATTTATTTAAAATTTTTATTTTTGTAGCTGAAAGCTTTTCGACAAATGGATATAGAAACCGAAGACATTGGAGATAATAATGAGGATAAAGTGAAGGTAATATGTAGTGTAATATGTATATGTATAAACGTAGTAACTTTAAAATACTTGTGAACCATTCTTCAAATATATACATAATACACCTCTTTTTTTTTACTAAATATAGAAGGCTAAAGTGGATTTTGTAAGGAATGCGGTAAATAAGGAAATTTAGGGAACAAAAGTACAAAATGCATTACTTGCATCCAGACAAATGTTAACCCTCGACGAAGATAAGGAAAACTCCTTTGAAGAAAACTTGGTGCATACGACAGAGAAAAATAGCACTGATAAGACAGAAGCAAACCTACTGATATCAACGAGGAGGATAAGATCCAAAAATCCTTAGATAGTACAAACAAGACTGGAAAAATACTAGAACCCATGAAGGTATAGATAAGCTAATTGAGAAGAAACGTAGACGGTTGGAGAAATATGACATCTTGAATGATAAGGTATTTATACAAGCTATATATATATTATAAATTTATGTAATTTTTTTTGCTATATAAACTTTGATTTATATTGTTGATTAGAATATATATGATCGAACAATCGACATCCTGCTTACACTGTTAGAAATATATTGAAAATTCAACTATTTTGTTGAAAATTCAATAACTTTTGATTGAATATTCATTCACCTACGTTAATTGTAAAAAACTTCAACTAAAGTAATTGAAGGTTTTTTTACAGTGTATGTATGAGGACAAGTCGACGAAATATATTATAATATTTCTTATGTATTTACAGATTTATCTTGGTGGTGGTATGTTTATCGATGCAGAAGAGTGGAACAGTATTGATATGATCCAGAAACACGGGTCATTTGTCATATAGCTCTTGCGACCGCGATTTGGGGTGACGAACTACAAGATCTGTACCTAGATCCAAGTAAGGCTAAACCTCGGCATGAAGGACAGATTAGAAAGAAATTCCCTTCAAAGAAGATTAAAGCCATAGAAGGTAATTATTCGTACCATTTTTTTTTGTTGAAAATGGTGATTACTAAAAGTTATTTTAAATTGTCAACAATTTTCTGATATCAATGAAATATAATTAAAGATTTGTCAACGTTTTCCTCATGTCTGTGTTTGAGATGTTTTCAAAGATAAACTCCGGAAACAAGGCTTTAAGGGAGACAAAAGAATACAAGCGATACTCAAGGTAGTTCGCAGGACACTTCTAATTATGTCTCTAATCAAAGCATCATTTTTCCCTCCTTTTGCAGAAAATTCAGAAGACGATACGGATATTTTCATAGACGAGTGACACTGCAATAATTTCTGCTACACCAAAATCGCAATTCAGTTGTGAAGGATTTTTCTTGTTTCTTTCATAAGTATCCCATTTGATGCCATTTAGGTCCCGAGTCATCCCAGAGATATCCCTGTAATAACTGGGCACCGAAACGGGATTTTCCAGGTGAAAATAATTGGCGTGAAAATTAGCCTGAAATCCCTACAAAATCCAAGCGAATTACTAATGTAAAAATCGTCACGCGAATAACATATTAACTTTTTATAAAAGAGCCTTGATTTCGCGCGGATTCCACGTTGATTTCAGGCGGATTTCCACATGAATTTTACGCGAATTATTTTCACCTGAGCGCAAATGGAATATTTCGCAATATCTCATTGCTGTGTGGGTTTCTTCGTATTTTTTACTTTCCTCTTTGATTAGATTCATAGAGTATAGACATAAGGAGACGAAAGTCCTGTATAGAGTTTAAAAATTCTCGAGAATTTAAAATCGGGTAATATTACCGAGAATATAACAAAAAATAAGATCTTATCGAGAATTTAAGTTTTTAAAATGCTTTTAATAATTTATAACATTTAATTTATAGTTGAAATAGATAACTTTACTTCATAGAATAATTTCATAATTTAATACGCTGCAAAACAAGGGCAAATAATATATTTTCTCAGAATTTACACATGTTGGATCGAACCTCTAACCTTCAAATTTGATTGCTTCATATTTTACTTCATAAATATTATAATTATTATAATTAGATATTTTTTGGCTCTATATAAGTAGTTATTTTTTAAATAGAATTGTGATTACAGATCGAAAAAAATCTGTAATCTTAATCATTTTTGAGTAAAATGAAAAAATGCAATTGAATAATTGATTAATCCTTAACTGTCACTGTGGGTCAAAACGACCCCAAAAATTGTTGAGCTCAAATTACGCATACTAAATTCGATTAAATGGACAATTTTTTAAAGTAAATTAATCATCTGATAATTTTTTTGCGCATGAATATTGGATACAGGCTGCGCGCGGCTCAGTTAAACACACTGGGGTCTTAAAGACCCCCAGTGCCAGTTACGTATATTAGTGCTAACAGTGCCAGTTAAGGGTTAATTAACAGATAAATTGTTATAAACTGTATTTTGCACTTGAATTTGTGACATTAGTTAACTAGTAAGCTGTTGTTTTGCATATTTTACATTCCTAAATATGCCTTAGCTAATAAATAACTAAAATTTTACTCTGTAAATAATGTAAACAATAACAATTTTGCTAAAAATCATAAATTCTTAAATTCTTTTAAATTCTCATAAATTCTTTCATATTCTCGGTCATATAACCTGGATTTAAATTCTCGAGAATTTAAGAACTCTATTAACGACACCAAATTCAAAGGGAAAATAGCCAGATATAATTATATTGTAAAAACTGATCTCTTACCAGCTTGACGCACACTGTCCCAATGAAAAGGAGAATAATGGAATGAGAGATGACGAACTGACCCACCAGTCACCACCAAGTTCTCAGCAATAGACGAGCCTGAAAATTCTCCCTAACATGCGGGCCCCTGACCAGAGTCCCTGATGTGTCTTCATCCGACGCTCCTTCCGGGTTTTCCTACTGGTAAGGTGCAGTCCAATATCGGGAGAAAAAAGACAAACAGATCTGTCTATCTCTGTCACTCATAAGCTGCAGTTCCATGTTGGTAGAAAACGCCGGCGCACAGTGGGTTAAAAAAAATTTCCCGTCAAATTGATATATTCAGAAGCTATCTAGAAAAGTTGTCCAATAGCTTAGAAATTGTTTCAAAATTTATTGAATTTGTTATAAATAAATAAGTGGGTGAAAATTAATTCATGGGGATTGGCAGTGATTCGTCAATTTATTCGCACTAAATATGAATCATTTATAGACAGAAACCGATATTTAACTAAACAAATTTTATAAAAAATTGACCATATCAGGTGTTCGTGATGACATAAATGAAGTTTTTTCTACTGAATCGACCAAAACTTATATACAAATTTTACTTACTTACCGGATTTAGTCAGTCAATGATAATTAATGATTGTTTAAACAACTTTAAATAACAAATTAACGGTTTGGCTATTTTTAGACGTAGAAACTTGGGTTTTTCATCATAATCAAGTGGAAATGACTAATTTTTAAACATTTAAGGAGTTTACGTAACAACAAACAATATCAATTGTTAACATGAATTATATAAACAAATTTTTTTCGTATTAGACAATTTTAGAGATAAAATTGCGTTTCTATGATGTTATCAGCAGCTTATTATTTACCAATCACTCTTTGCTATCAATCGATAAAAATTAATAATTGTTTAAACAAAATTAATTAATAAACGAATTTTACTGTTTATAACCAACTTTTAAACATTTAAAAATATTTTTTAATGAATTGGATAGTTTGTTATAGCATTAAGGTAGGTTTATCTGGTCCTAAATATTGACGTTTATAAAAAAAATTCTTTCAAACAAATTTTTTTTATTTTTACGCAAATTTAAGATCATATAAATATACCTTAGCATATTTTCCTTAACTTTAGAAATTTTCAATTTGATATTTCAATAAATGCACAAGTAAGGTTGCAGAGAAAAAATGTCGGTAAGGTTAACTCTTACATGGCCATAAACAAAAATAAAATTTGTTTTTTTCAAAATATGGATCGACAGTTTTGTGCAGAATTTTATAAGCTTTAACTAAAAAAAAAAAGTTTCAAATCGGTTTAGAAATAGCTTCTGAATATCAATTATTTCCGAGAAATTTTTTTAACCCACTGTGCATCATAAAGCAGAAACTCAAATATCGCGTGGTCTTGAAATAGTAATTATTTCAAGTTGTATAACTAAGTAAAATACGATTCTTTGAGATGAAGTGACTTTATTTTCAACAATGTTACAATTCGTACAAAGAATTCAAAAAAATAAAATTAGAATGTAATAAGAACAAAAACTAAATCGTAGAATCGTCGACCATTTCACTTGAGTTTAAAAAACTCTCATTGCGAAGATGTCATAATAAGTTCAACTTGGATTAATTACAAAAGTTATTATTTTTATAGTGTTGCAAGAGCTGCTGTTTCAATTGGTCCAGATATTCCAGTTCCAAATATTGTAGGAGAATCAGGAATTTTGGGTTTGTCTTCAGTTTTTGCAGGTTTCTTAGCGTCTTTGGATTTTTTACCCTCAACAGGCTTCTCAGTCTGATAAGTGTGTCCCAGCATTCCACTTGGTGTAAGTTTATAACCAGGGTTTAAAGTAAGTTGTTCAGGATCTTCAGGTTTCACTGGTTGTACAGGTTTCACAGGTTTCTTAGCGTCATTGGATTTTTTATCTTCAGATTTTTTAGAATCTTTGGAGTGTTTAGAGTGTTTAGAGTGTTTAGAGTGCTCAGAATGTTTTTTATGATCAGCTTTTATCGATTTCTTATCATCTCCAGACTTTTCAGATTTTTCCTCTTTCTTAGAGCTTTTGCTGGGCTTCTCAGATTTTTCGCCTTCTTCGGATTTCTTGTGCACTTTAGGTTTCTTAGACTCTTTGGATTCACTGGCTTTTCCAGATTTTTCAGAAGTTTCAGTTTGTTCGTCTTTTTTGGAAGATGAAGATTTCTTTTGTTTCAAAGGTTCTTGTTCAGTTGGAGCAGAATTTTCGTTGACCGGAGATTGAGTATGTCCAATTTCAAGGTTTTGTGAAGATACGTCTAGTTTTTTTTGGACTCCTATACCAAATCCCGAGTATTCTGCATTAGGTAAATTATTTTTATTCACTGGTCTGCTTTCTAATTCAATGCCTTCATCCTGAACAAGCGGTGCCGATAAAGCGAATTCTGTAGAAATGAAAAAGAAAATTATGAATTTATACAATTAAAGATTTTAAAAAAGAATAGTAAGCTTTCTTCTATACATATTATTAAAACAACAATAACTACCAAAGTCTCATTTTAAAAGTTGCTTTAACACCTTGGAGAAAATTATTAAAAATTGCTGTAAATTTTTTAAAATAATGCTATTAAAATATTTCAAAAATTTCGCTTAGCATCACTTTAAATCTTTAAAAATCTGAGATTCTATGGAATCTTTAAAGATATAAAATTCTCTTAAAATCTTTTGAAATACCGCGACAAACTTTAAAATCACTTAAAATTCGTAAAAATCTCTATTAATATAAATCTCTGAAAATTCATATAAATTCCATGAAACGTCTAAAAATTCCTTAGAATTCCAAAACATCCTTTAAAATTCCTTTTAGGGTGTTGGAATCAAGTTCCAATTAAAAAATTCAACTTCTTCATTTTACTCAACAAATATTAAATTTAGAAGCTTTTCATTCTGTAGAATTAATCAATTTTTAACTAGAATTATGCATACAGAACGATAAAATGTCTAATTCAAATATTTGTTAGGTAAAATGAAAATATTTAATTTTGAAGTCAAATTTTGAATTCTTCGTTTTATGCAAAATGTATTGAAATTAAATATTTTTTCGCTCTGTATGCAGTCTTATATTTGGAAAAAGATTAACGCTAGAGAGCGTATGTTTGGCGCAAGCACTATTAAAAATCAATGCTGGCTTTGAACTAAGATAACTCGGTGAAAAAAAGAGATAGAAAATTTAAAAAGAAAACAGTTGGAAAGCTTATGAAATTCCACGTCTAGTGGTGCCAACCAGATTTTTGTTTGACTTTCTGAAAAGAATACAGCACATGAGAAGTTTAAAAACAAAATCAAGATTTTCTCAAATTTTGTATCTCGATTTAAACTTTTTGCATGAACTAGGAAAATAGTTACAAAAATTTGAAAATTATACAACATAGAGCCTAAAACTTTATCTTTAATTTAAGCTAAAGAAACTTAAAAAATCTGTATTGGTTCTCGACATACGATTAAAAATGTTCAATTGTATTTCAGCTCTCGGTCGGTCTGCTGCTCGCCTCCTTCAAATACGATTGAACATTTTTAATCGAATGTCGAGAACCAATGAAAATTTTTTAAGTTTATTTGGCTTAAATTGAAGATAAAGTTTCAGGCTCTATGTCGTATAATTTTCAAAATTTTGTAACAATTTCCCTAGGTCATGCAAAAAGTTGAATTCGAGGTACAAAATTTCGGAAAATCTTGAATTTTTTTATAAACTTCTCACGTGCTGTATTCTTTTTAGAAAGTCAAAAAAATCTGGTTGCCACCACTAGACGTGGAATTTCATAAGCTTTCCAACTGTTTTTTTTTTTAAATACTCTATCTCTTTTTTTCACCGAGTTATCGTAGTTCAAAGCCAGCAGTGATTTTTAATAGTGCCTGCGCCAATCGTACGGACAATTTCCGACGGTAGTGTATATATGTGTGTTAATTTATCACACACTGAGGAAACTGTTCGGTTTTATTAACTAAAATATAATTGCCTGAACAAAACTTTGTTTCTTAGAAATCTCCTCAAATTTCATGAAATTCTTTAAAATTCCTCGAAATTTTTCAAATATAAAAATTATTTGTAATATCTTAAAAAGTCTAGAAACTTCTTAAAATTTCTTAAAAACATTGAAAGTATCTTGAAATCTGTAAAAACCTGTTGCATCCCAATAAAGGCTTCAGATAATATTTGACGTGTATCTTTACTGATAAAGATTATGTTTGAGAAATTGGAAATTTAAAAAAATTTCTATTTCAAACCAATTAAGTCTAACAGTGTTTAATTTACAGTATTACTATATAAAAATTAAGTTTATAATAATAATTCAGTTACATAAGCTTCTGAATGTGAAATATATTTATAAAACATCTAACGTTTTTGAATATTATTATTTGATTAACGTAATTATACTTACCAACGAAGACCGCTGAGGCAAAAAGTAGAGCTGCAATAGCGTACTTCATTTTCTTTAGATACAAAATGATGACTTGTCTTGAAATCCGGTGTAACTAATGAATTTTTAAAAGAATATTAGGCGTTATGTAGACGGAATGTTTATTATTCTCAGATTTTTGCAATATTTGTGTTAGAGTCATACACTTTTATAATAGTATGTAAGAGATTAAATCTGTTTAGATACACGTGGAACAGAATTATTGGCAATAAAAAACGAGTAGAAACACGTATGTCTCATAAAGCATAGCGTGTTTATCTTTATTAATATATGTGCCCAAAATCAACGCGAGCTTTCAGAAACTTTTCGACTGTAAATATAAATAACTTTTTTCAGCAAAACACGCTGAATGTTCTAGAATATTTCTAAAAAGATCACGTGATAACAATTTCTTATTCAATATTACATAGACATTAAATCAGGTAATATGATTATCAATTAGGAATATAAATTAAATAAAGAAGACATATGACATATGTATGTATGTTATTTATTCATTACGAAGAATTTAATGAAGTATAAAAGGATAAATGTTTTAAAAATAATATAAAATCTTCTCTAAAAAAAGTGGTGTGAGCAAAAGTCTCGAAAGGCTCTTCAATGACTTGAAGTCATTTCTTAAAATTCGTTTATTTCTGTTAAAATTTCTAGAAACTTCTTGAAATCCCTTAGAAATACATAAAATCTTTAAAATAATAAATAATTTCATATCCATTGAAAAATTCGTGAAAATCTTAAAATTTTTATATTTAGAAAATTTATTTATCTTGCATTTTATTTATTTATATTTATTTAATTATTTTAATATTTAAATCTTTAACTCTTCTACAATAATATTCTCTTTATGTCCTTTAAGATTCATTAAAATTATTAGAAATGTCATCAAATTCCATGAAATTCTTTAAAATCTGACAAAGTATCTTAAAAAACATAAAAATCTCTTGAATTTGCTGAAAGTTCCTCGAAAAATTCTAAATTTTACAAAATCTTTTAAAAATTAAATTTTTATTAAAATCGTTTCAAATTTCATGACAACCTTCGAGATTCTCCAAATTTAATGAAAAATTTTAAAACTCATAAATATCTTTAGAAGTCGATAAAAAAAATTCTCCGACAAAAATTAAATCGTAAAATATTTTAAATCATAAAAACCTCTTGAAACCCGTTATAATTCCTTATAAACCCCTAAAATTCCTTGAAAATCATAAATCTCAAGTTTGTGTTAAAAATTCGTGAAAGTCTCTAAAAATTCTTAAAAACCTCTTGAAATTCCTTAATTCATAAAACTCTCTTTATATCCGTTAAAACCCCTTAAAATCTTAAAATTCCTAGAAACCTCTTTAAATATTTTAAAATCAATTTTTTCGAAGCAAGTTTGATGCTCCACAATCAGAACTTTTGGCCATTTATCGAAATCCTTTTTTCAAAATCGGCCGGAAGTAAAATTGAAAAAATTTTTATCCAAATTGACTTCAAATTTAAACTGTAGCTTCATCGTTGATGAACTACTAAAGTACACACGATTTTAGCGATAATTTATCAGGAAAAAAAGTTATAAACAATTTAGTTCGATTTTTTATGTTAAAAAATGATATTTTGTTAAAACAATCGCCATTTCGCGAAAAAAATTCAAAAAATATAATTACGTGTGTTTCAGTAGCGAAACTCATGCAAATAATAAAAAAAAAAATGTTTTCGATTTAAGTTGAGTTGGACGAGATTTTTACTTTGAAATAGTGGTCTATGTTAAGGGCGTTGGATAATCGGGACTTGCAACTTTTTTTGGGTGCCCCCCATTTTCATTACGGCCCTCTCCTCCGAAACGCATGAGAAAAGATATGGGGAGTTTGAAAGACACAACTTAAATGTTTTTTTATAGACACAACACAGACTTTAAATCAAAAAAACGCCATGTAAACAATTTTTGACGGAAATAAACTTTATTATTACGACGCGAATTTCACGACCCGATGCGGAAAAAGAAAGGAATATACTTATAAAATTTTCGTCAACAAAACGATGAAAGGTGACAGGTGATGAGGTAGGACGGCAGGGGAAGTCGATTTAGTAGCGTGCTCACCAGACGATAGCGGTAATTGTTTGTACTAGAAAATTTCGGTCGGTAATTTCATCGTCTAGTTGACGAAAATTTTATACGTATATTCCTTGCTTCTTTCGCATCGGGTCGTGAAATTCGCGTGGTAATAATAAAGTTTATTACCGTTAAACAATTTTTACATCGAGTTTTTTTTGATTTACAGTCTGTGTTGTGTCTCTAAAAAAACATTCAAGTTGTGTGTTTCAAACACTCCATATCTTTTCTCATGCGTTTCAGAGGACAGGGCCGTATTGAAAATGGGGGGCTTCCGAAAAAAATGACAAGTCCCGATTATCCAATGCCCTTAACTACTGTACAGCTGCCATTTTGTACAAAAATACCAATAACAATTTTTTTTTTACTTCAAGAAAAGCTTAATCCAATGATGTATGTGGTCCATTACATGTATGTTATAAATAATGTTATTGTATTGCGTCAAGTGTATAGAAGTTTATAGTTTTATAAAGGATTGGTTACATCTGGTTTCATCACGTAAAAAAAATAAAAAGGAAATTAAGCCTTTGAATTGATCTTAAAGAATCCGAAAATGCAGTAACAACTAACGACAAAATTCTTGTTTTACAAATGCAGTGTAGTTATTTTAATTACGGAAGAAAGTTGTGAGATTTCAATGTAAATTTTACTAGGGTTGCTCACTTTTAATATTTAAGGTAAAAATAAATTTAACCCTTTATTCATTGGAATATTTTTTGTTTCGACATCTGTATCCAAGTGAATCAACTTCATTTCAAGCAAAAATTAGTGATCATATGCGAATGAATCTTAGTCAATGTGAAACAAAAGATTACTATCTAAATCTATCGGACACAGTATGGTATAAAACCTAACTTACTCTCTGATCCAATTCGGTTTAAAAAGTTGGTTCGGATTAGCCCTCTAAATGGAATTTTATAAAACATTTTCAAACTGATTACTGACTGAATCTAAAGAAGAACAAGTATACATTGTAGACTGCAATTTGATAAAGTCTATCTCTACAGCCCTGGATTTACAATAGGTGTGCGTGGTGCGCACGCACAGGGCGGCAAATTTCGTGGGGCATGAATAAGGCGTGATAGAGTAGATGACATGTTTGCCTTTCCTTGTAAACATGTCAACCCAACCGTGGTTTCTATAAGATTCCAATAATCCAATGGAAAATAGGGTTAGGTTATATCATATTTAGAAGGGAAGGCATACCTAAATAACATGTACTATATGTAATTATTCTCTTATAATTAAACAACAAAGAAATTTAAAACACAGGCTTTATGTTTATTTCAGCTGTGAATTGTATATTTGAAGATTGTTTTTAACATGTCATGAAGCTTTAAGATAAAAGAGCGGCATTTTTCACAGCGCACAGGGCGGCATTTTAGGTAAAATCGGCCCTGTATCTACCAGAAATTTTTATATGTTTCCATGTTTTTAAGTTTAGCTTCTCATTTTTATTCTAATACCATCCAAGGGTTCGAGTAAATCCTAACATGGTTGTGGTGTGCGAGGGGCAGAGTGAGAAGCGCCTCTACTTGTCCCCCAGCCGCCCCAAGCTCCGTTATAGCGCAACATGTTTACATCATAAAAAGTCTAGGAAGCGATTCATGGCAATTTCAGACCATGCCGAAAGAAGCCGATGGATCGGGGTTTGCATTTCTATTGCTGAACAAATTACATTAATGCACGAAACGTATATGATACCTAGAGTTAAGTGTGTAAGAAAAGAAAAGAGCCGAGATCGAATTCACAGCTAGTTTACCTCTTGCTTATCTACATTCATGCCTATCTCTTTCAATCCACACTTATCTACCTCTTTCAATCTATTATCTATTCCCGTCTATCTCTTTCTATCTCTTTTTCAATCAAACTTCGCTCTATCTCTTTGAATCCGCACTTCTCTATCTCTATTTATCTCTCGCCTATTACAGTCTATCTCTTTCTATCTACATGTCAATCAAAATTAGCTTCTATCTCTTTTAATCCCCACTTTTCTATTCCTTTCAAACTCTCGCCAAACTCCATATCTATTTGTTTCTATCTCCTTATAAATCTAAATTCACTCCTATGTGTTTCAATCCCTTAATTTATATCCCAAACTAATTCTAAACTTATCTCTTTCAATACCTTCTTATCAGTCTCAGTTAAACTTTTTTCTATCCAAACCCATCTTTGTCTATTTAATTTCGGTTGAAATATTTAATTTAAAAAGCAATTTACTTTTTGAAATTATTTGAGGGCATATATGGGAGGAGTGACCGTAGCCATATGAAAATATTAATAATTTTTGAAATAATTAATATTTAAAAAAATTTCTTGGGCTTATTTTAAAGATAAATTTCTATACAATCTGATAAACAAAATTATTTCTCTGCATTGTACAAGGGTTAGAAATGAGGAGATTAAAAGAAACAGATTATATAGTGATTACGACGACTGACAAAAGGATTGAAAAAGATAGGGATTGATAAACATAAGAGATAGATAGGGATAGAACTAGATTGGATGAGTGATATTGGTTTTTACAACATAACTTACAAATCCTTCGTTAGCTCAGTGGATTAAATGCTCAACTGTGGACTCGATGCATACGGGTTGGCGTCCCTATAGATGCAGATTTTTCAGTGCTATATACGTTAGTGATAAGATTAGAATAATATTTATGTATAAAATATTGTATTAAAAAAATTAATATGCGTATTTAAAATATTCAAATTAATAAGATAATCAGGGAGAGATAACCGTCGGGATAGAAAGGGTTATAAATTTCTGGCATAGGAAGATAAATTTAGGGATAGAAAGAAATTAACATTTTTTCTGCGTAGAGATAGACTGAGAGATAGAAAGAGATAGATATTACAGGAAGGATAGACTGAGAGATAGAAAGAGACAGCGTTTTGCGGATGCAAATTGGCTACTTGAAAGAGATATATAAGTTCTATCTCTGCCAAGCATTCATTTTGCATCTCCAAAACGCTATCCCTTTCTATTCACCACTGTATTCCCGTTTGTAGTTATATCTATCTCTTCCTATCTCTCAGGCTATCCCTGTGTCTGGTAAGATCATTCTCTTCCTATCTCTCTGGCTATCCCTGTGTCTGGTAATATCTATCTCTTCCTATCCCCCAATCTATCTCTATTTCTGCTAATGTCTATCTCTTTCTATCTTTTAGTCTATTTATTCGCAAAAAAATTATATTCCATTCTATCCCTAATTCCATCTCCCTTGGTAGAAATTTCTCTCT
>UCOH01011576.1:0-17559 GCA_900474275.1 Synergus japonicus | reverse complement strand
AAAGAAATTAACATTTTTTCTGCGTAGAGATAGACTGAGAGATAGAAAGAGATAGATATTACAGGAAGGATAGACTGAGAGATAGAAAGAGACAGCGTTTTGCGGATGCAAATTGGCTACTTGAAAGAGATATATAAGTTCTATCTCTTTCTATCTTTTTACTTCCAACAGGGCCTTCTTTCGAAGATCAGTTTTGGAAGCGTGGGTACCCTGTTGGAAGTAAGAAGATAGAAAGAGATAGAACTTTTCTATCTCTGCCAAGCATTCATTTTGCATCTCCAAAACGCTATCCCTTTCTATTCACCACTGTATTCCCGTTTGTAGTTATATCTATCTCTTCCTATCTCTCAGGCTATCCCTGTGTCTGGTAAGATCATTCTCTTCCTATCTCTCTGGCTATCCCTGTGTCTGGTAATATCTATCTCTTCCTATCCCCCAATCTATCTCTATTTCTGCTAATGTCTATCTCTTTCTATTTTTGAGCCTATTTATTCGTAGGAAAATTATATTCCTTTCTATCCCTAATTCTATCTCCCTTGCTTGAAATTTGTATCTTTTTATACACCCAATGCTATCTTTCTCTTATTAACTTCTTAATTTTCATATTATAAAAATGCCTAGTAATTTTATAGCTACAATATTTTATACATACATATTATTCTAATCATACCACTAATGTATAATAACGCTGAAAAATCCGCATCTATAGGGACGCGAACCCGCGCGCATCGAGTTTGCTGTCCAACACTTAGTCCACTGAGCTTGTGACGGACTTCGGAATTATGTCGTAAAAACCAATATCACTCATCCACGTTTTTCTCTTTGAATCTTCCTATTCTATTCGTATAGTACACATCTCTCTTTTCTATGCCTTTTTATCTCTTGTCTATTTCCGCCTGTCTCTTTCTATCCTATCTATTTCAAAAAGATAAGTTTAGAAGTAGGCTGGGACAGAAATCAGAGGATCTCTTACTCTTAGTTGTAAATTTCGATTGACAAGGAAATAGGAAGAGATAGATGATGATAGGGGAGGGATTTAAAGTGACAGAAAAGTGAGATTAAAATGGTGCGAATTTTTATTGACAAGCAGATAGAAAGTTATAGGCGATAATAGGAGAGAGATCGAGAGGTATAAAGAAGTGGGGATTGAAAGAGATAGGATATATGTAGGAAAGAGATAGGCGATTGACAAAGAGATAGATGGGAATGGACAAAAGATAGAAAGAGATAGAAAACTGAGGATTGAAAGAGTTAAGCGTTGATGTGGTTTGAGATGGAAATAGGAAGATATAACCGGAGATAGACAAGAGATAGAAAAAGATAGAAAAGAGGAAATTCAAAGAGATAAGCGTGAATGTAGATTGAAATGGAGACATAAAGAGATAGAGGGGATAGGTGATAAATAGAAAAGAATAAACAATCGTTATCCCTTTCTATCTTAGAAATAGAAGGAGATATAAAGGGATAGAGGTGTATACAGAGATAGTAAATGATAGGGAAGTGGGGATTGAAAGAGATAGGATAGTTTGGTGATTGGCAAGTGGGTAGAAAAAGATATGTAGAGAAGTAGGAATTAAAAGAGGTAGGATGTAACGGTAATTGACAAGGAGATAGAAAGAGATAGACAGGAATAGGCGAGATATATAAAGAGATAAAGAAATGGGGATTGAAAGAGGTAGAAGACAATGGTGATTGAAAAGGAGATAGAAAGAGATGAGTAGAGATAAACAAGAGATAGAAAGTTATAGAAAAGAGGAGATTCAAAGAGATAGGCGTTTATGTGGATTGAGATGGAGCTAGATAAGAGATAAAAGGAAATAGGCGGAGATAGACAAGAGATTGAAAGAGATAGGCGGAGATAGATAAGAGATAGAAAAAGATAGAAAAAAGAGGAAATTCAAAGAGATAAGCGTGAATGTGGATTGAAACGAAGATAGAAAGAGATACAGGGGGTAGGCAAGAGATAGATGGAGATAGAAAGAGATAGAATTTCTATCTCTTTACTTCGAAGATGACCACCCGGTAAGAAGGAGTTGATTGGTACGAATAGAATGGCGTTAACATTTCAATGCCTTTAAATGCGTACTAATTGCATTTTTGTCCAAAATACCATCGAATGCGCATTAAATGGCATTGAACCTATTTTCTATTTTATTTTGTAAAACGCATTGTATGTCATTGGTACTGGAAAACCGTTCAACTGCATTAAAAGGCATTAACTAAATTTTTTGCAACGGCATTATCAAGTAGGCAGTTTAATGCCTTCACATATGTGCGCATTTAAACGCATGAAACTGAGGCTATTTTTATCCAATAAAGCACATTCAATGGCATTTCGGACAAAAATGCAATTAGTAGGGGAGGTAGTTCGGTTATGGGCATAGTTAGGTATTTTCTTTATAACTTTTGACGAAATGAATTTTATGCAGCGATAAGCATATCAATAGAAAGCTAGAGACCTTAGCTAACTACTAGTGATAGGATTGATTCGTTTTTGTAGGAAAAAAAAAATATTCAACTTTTTATAGAGTACTCGATTTCGACCGAAAAAACTTTTTTAACCGGTTGTGCGCACCCCTGAAAAGTCTTCTAAATATTGAAAAATATGAAATCGAACGCCACGAAATGGAGGAAAAAAGGAAATTTATTCATTTTAAAACCTATAGTGACACAAAGATTAATGAAAAATAAGAAATTGTAAGCTATGTGAGATGATAAAACGAGAGTTTTTAAAGAGGGCGTGGCCTTTCCTATAGGTTGTCCTTTCCTTGAGATTACATTTATGTTTTTAGAAAAAGTTGTAATGAACAATTCGTGATCTAAATGTTAATTGCCAGCTAAGATATATGGATTACAATTGCTGGTCTTTTTAGGAATAGGTATAATCAAATAATAGATAATTAGTATTACGTCGCGGGACGTGGTACTAACAATAATAGTATAAAAATATGATCCTTTGAGATACAGTGACTTTATTTTCAACAATATTACATTACTTACAAAGAATTCAAAAACATAAAATGAGAATGTAATAAGAACAAAAAGTTTTTTTAATTAAAATAAACAGCTCAATCGACAATTAATCCTGGTGGATATCGAGGTGGTGGTCTCAGTATCCTTCTTAATATAGAATCAAGAATTTTGTGGTCTCTTTTAGGTTCTTTTTCAGTTTGAGCAGAAATTCCGTTAACCGAAGGTTGAGTAAATTCAAGTCCAGGGTTCTGTGAGGATGTGTCTGATTTTTTCTGGACTTCAATTCTTAATGATGGGTTTCCTATACAAATTTCATGGTTTCCTTCTTTAGATACGTCATTTTTTTTCCTTGGAGCACCTTCAATGTCCCCATCATCAAGAAGCAGTACCGATGAGGCAAATTCTGTAGAAATGAAAAAGAAAATTATGAATTTATACAGTTAAAGATTTTAAAAAAGAATAGTAAACTTTCTTCTTTAGATAATATTAAAACAACAGTGAGTACTACAGGCTCATTTTAATAGTTGCTTTAGCATCTGGGAAAAAATTAGTTACAATTGTTACTGTAGTTTGTTACAGTTGCAGGTGGTTTGAATCTTAAGGGTCAATTACATATTTTTTAATAAACATAGGTATATCGAAGTTTATAATAGATGTTTACATTTAGGGATGATATAGTAATTATTTCAAGATGTATAACTAAGTAAAATACGATTCTTTGAGATGCAGTGATTTAATTTTTAACAATATTACATTACTTACAAAGAATTCAAATAAAAAATGATAATGTAATAAGAACAAAAAGTTTTCTTAATTAAAATAAACAGATAAATTGTAGAATCTTCGACCATTTGCACTTGAGTTTAAAAAATTCAAATTCCGAAGTAGACATAACTTCAACTTGCTTTATTTACAAAAGTTATTGTTGTAGTTCAGGAACTGCTATTTCAACTGGTCCAGATTGTCCAGTCTGTTGAGCTTGTTCAGACTTTCCATATGAAGCAGATTTATCAGCTTTTCCACCTTTTTCAGGTATCTTAGCATCTCTGGATTTTTTACCCTCTTCAAACTTTTCAGGCTGTCCGTTTTTTTTTGCACCTTTTCCATATGGTACAGCTTTATCACCAAGATATACAGCAGGTTCTTCCGGTTCTTGAAGTTCTTCAGGCATTTGAGATTCCAGTGGTTTTATAGGTCTTACAGGTTTTACAGATTTCTTATATTTCTCACCAGACTTCTCCGGTTCTTCAGTTTGTCCTGGCATTCCAGATGGTGCAGGTTTATCACCAGGGTATACTGAGGGTTGTTCAGGTTCTACAGGTTCCATTGGTTGCAAACGTTTTTCAGGTTTCTTAGCGTCTTTGGATTTTTTACCCTCACCAGACTTCTCAGGTTGTTCAGTTTGTCCTGACTTTCCAGATGGTGCAGGTTTATCACCAGGGTATGCAGGAGGTTCTTCAGGTTCTATAGGTTCCACAGGTTTTACAGGTTTCTTAGCGTCTTTGTGTTTTTTATCTTCTTCAGATTTTTTAGAATCTTTTTTAGAATGTTTCTTATGACCAGCTTTTACAGATTTCTTATCATCTCCAGACTTTTCAGATTTTTCCTCTTTCTTACAGCTTTTCGGCTTCTTCGATTTTACACCTTCTTTGGATTTCTTAGGCTTTTTGGATTCGTTAGACTCTTCTGATTCATTAGACTCTTCGGATTCCTTGGACTCTTCGGATTCATTGTCTTTTCCAGATTTTACCCCTTTCTTACAGCTTTTGGGCTTCTTCGATTTTTCACCTTCTTTGGATTTCTTAGGCTCTTTGAATTCTTTAGACTCTTCAGATTCCTTAGACTCTTCAGATTCATTGACTTTTCCAGATTTTTTAGCAGTATGTCCGTCTTTTTTGGAAGATGAAGATTTTTTTGGTTTCCAAGATTCTTGTTCAGTTGGAACAGAATTTTCGTTAACTGGAAGTTGATTATATCCAAGTCCAGAATCCTGTGAGGGTACATCTGGTTTCACTTGAACTCCTATTCTTGGTGTGACTCCTTGACCAATTTCCAGGTTTCCTACCTTAATTGCATCATTTTTTTCGCCTGATGGTGAAATACTATCTTCAATGGGCGGGGACGTAGCAATCAGTGGTGCTGATGAAGCAAATTCTGTAAGAATCAAGAAGAAAATTGTGAATTTATATAGTTAACGATTTTAAAAAATAATAGCACGATTTGTTTTATAATATTAAAATAACAATGAGTGCTAAAGACTTATTCTAATAGTTGCTTTATAGCATATGCAGTTTTTGTAATTGTATAATTCTCCAGAGTGGCCTCAAGATTCAATTTTTCAATTTCCTTCAATATAAATAATTTAACTATAAATAATTTTTCTATTGAAATATTTTTAAAATTTCGCATAACGTCACTTTAAATCTTTTTAAATCACCTAAGATTCTATGGAATCATTTAAATATATGAAAATCTCTTAAAATACTTTAAAATGCTTTAAAATTTTTAAATCTTTTGAAATACTTTAAAATCACATGAAACTCGTAAGTATCTCTAAAATGAATAGAAACCTTTCCTATTCCTTAAAAATTCCTTAGGATTTCTTCAAATTTCACGAAATTTTTTCAAATATCTTAATATTTCATGAAATCCCTTAATGTTCAACTATGTACTTCTTTTAAAATTACTCAAAATCATTTAATTTCATGAAAAACTTTAAAATCCATAAAAAATAACTTCAAATTGTTTAAAATTTTATGTAATCCGTTAAAATTTCTCAAAATCATTAAAATGTACTAAAATCCTTAATTCAATGAAGAAACTTTAAAATCCCGTAAGACCACTTATATTCTTAAAATTCTTACAAGCTTTTTAAAATCGTTTAAAATTCTACGAAATACTTTAAAATCGCTGAAAATTCCACAAAATATTTTTGAAATCTTTTCAAATTCCATGTAGAACTTCAAAATCCATTAAAATACGTCAAAATATTTTTAAATAATTGAAAACATATTGATTATTTAAAATTGATTAAAATCTTTTGAAATTCTTACCAACATTTTTAAATTCCTTAAAATTCCACGAGAATATTTAAAACTTTATAAAATCTCATAAATACTTTCGAATCTCTTGGAATAATAAAATGCCTGAAAATACGTAGTCTTTTGAAATTTCTTGAAATTCCTTTAAAATTTCACAAAATCTTTCATAAGTCAAAAAGGTATTTAAAAATTTTTTTTAATTTCATGAATAACATTAGAATCTCTTAAAATCACTTTAAAAATGTCAAAATTTCATCAAATTTTCACCAGCTTCTTAAAATCTTTTACATTTTCACAAAGAACTTCAGAGTACCTTAAAATTATTTAATTTCTTTAAAAAATAAAGGCCTCCATTCAAAAACTATTTCTTCGAAAATTTTTGTAGGTGAATTTTTACAGTGAATCTGATAAAAATTACTGATAAAAATTCCGTTTCAGTGATTTGAAATTGTGAAAAATTTCTAACTCAGACCTATTGAGTCTAACAGTGTTTAATTTATACACTGAAAAAAAAATTTTTTCATCACAACAAAAACGTTTTGTTGAACATTTTTTGTTGCCTCAACAAAATTTTGGTTCCTAACACAAAATTATTTTGTTAGTAACACAAAATTTTCTTGTTGAGCCTGTTTTGTTGGTCTAAAGAAAGTTTTGTTGTGCCAACACAAATTTTTAGTTAGACCAAAAGATATACGACAACGCATGCGTGTCCGTCAGTCATGGCTTATGTGATATTTTGCTGGGATTTTTATAAAATATTTCATGTGTGATGTTAGCCATGTGGTTTAGTGGCGTTCGATATACGTTAGACATAAGTATTTAGGTAGTTCGAATCCCGGTCGCCGAAAAATTTCTTTCCGATTTTTCATAGCATAAAAAGCATGCAATAATATAAATTAAGTATTAGGCCAACCAAATGACTCAACCAAACTGTTTTGTTAGTACAACAAAACAGTTTGGTTGCATAAATAACAACAAAATTATTTTCTTGAGCCAACCAAATTATTGTTGGTCAAGCCAAACTGTTTTTTCAGTGTAGTATTATTATATAAACAGTAAGTTTTTAATACTAAATAAGTTACATAAGTATCCAAATATGGCATATATTTATAAACATCTATAACTTTTTTTAATATCATTCTTTAATTAATGTAATTATAATTACCAACGAAGACCGCTGAGGCAAAAAGCAGAGCCGCAATGACGAACTTCATTTTCTACTCATAGAAAATGATGGCTTGTCTTGAAATCCGCTGTAAGTAATAAATTTTTAGAAGAATGTTGGCCGATATATATACTATCCATCTTCTCATTATTTGCCATGATATATTGCAGATATTTCGAAGCTTGAGCTCAAACCGAATGTTTATTATTCTCAGATTTCTGCAATGTGTGTGTTAGAATTATAATTTTACAATAGTATCTGTAGGAGATGACATTTGTTTGTAATAAAGTTATTGACTAAAAAAAGAGACTAACACATGCATATCTCATAAAACATTTTGTGTTTAATAACCGCATAAAGATATGTGTCCAAAACCATTTCGACCTTCCGAAAACTTTCCGACTCTAAATATAAATTACCTTGATCATCAAAGTACACGGAATTCTGTAGAATGCTTCCATAACAATCATGCGATTGTCATTTCTCATTAAATATTACACCAGGTAATATGATTATGAATATAAATTAAATAATGAAGACATAACAAGGGTATATATATTATATATAACATCTACAAGGGTATAACAATATTTTTGTTCACTACCAATTAATATTGTATCTCTATTAAGTTTTAACCAAGCAATATTGTTATTTCGTAAATGTTCATTTTAAGCAAGTACGAACTTGTTCAAAAGCCACCCTTTCTTTAAGAAAACTATCTATTTAATATCTGACAAATTAATGTATCCTGCATCCACTAAATCTCTTGACTTCTGACCTCAACGCAAACCCTATTTGTAAAAGTGACATTTTACGAAAACACTTATAATATCTCTTTTAAGAGAAAGACCAGATATCATAAACTAGAATACTATTTAGTTTATTATGCCAAGACCTATCACTTTTCGCCATAAAAATATCAATGTCACCTTCCTAAAAACAAAACATCTGTTTATCTTAATTCGTGGGAACGCTAATGCATTTTGCATTCCCACGTGCACGATCGTACATTAACCGACACTTGACCTCATTTGATGTTCCCTAAAAAGGGGAACCAATCAACGAAAAGGGGTGTTACTATCACGTAGGAAAACCTAGGAATCACGTGTTTTGCCAAAATGTGAACGTGCCCTTAATGCATTGCGGCAATCTTTAATTCATGCAAAAGTCCTATAAAAACGGAAGGGTTTTACCAGAAAGTTCGAGTTCGCTCCGGAGTTTTCACCTAGTAACATCAACTCCTAAAAAGTATCTTCAGTCTTAAACTCTGTGCAGAAGAATCCTCTTGAACCAAAGTACAAGTTCCATCAAGGACTTAGTCGAATCTCAAGTGAACGACCCAAGTGGTACCAGACCCAGAGTCGGGAATCATCAAAGATACACCAGAGTTGTCAACATATCAACACCATCAACTCTTAACTAATTTGGGTAAGCGAGATTATTATTTTACACTTTTCGACCTTATCTGTTGAAGGACCAAAGACTCATGTTTCTGTTTTCTTTTCCAGATGCGGATCGAGATATTTTCTGAAGGGTGCTGTCAATGTAAATTAGTCAATAAACTATTTATAAACTTGTAAATCTGAGAGTATTTCAAATCTGCGGTTATCCTCATCCCGGTATAGAGAATCCTTTTTCCTTATGCAAAACGAGGAAGAACCACCTTTGTCTATTTCTCCTATCCTATTATAAAAAGATCATTAGTAACGTAACGCTTTTTCTTTATTGGTCAGATGAAGGTGATGACGCGGCGTATATTGAATATGGCGCGTGACGCGGGAAATCTTAAATCTTAAATAAATATTGTAGCAAATGTGCGCGCGGAGCGCGCGTTTAATCTCGTATCTTAAAATTGAGGATATGCTGCGAATTCAAGACATAACAGTAGCGTGGACGTGGCATACTTAATCATTTCAAAATGGTAACTAAGTAAAATACGTTTCTTTAAGGTGCTAGGTGCAGTAATTTTATTTTCAACAATATTACATCTTTTACAAAGACCTCAAAAAAATAAAATGTTAATATAATAATAACAAAAAGTTTTTCTAATTAACAAAGTAATTTCGGCTAAACCTTTGATTCTTCGATCATTACAATGAAATTTAAAAAACTCTCATTGCGAAATAGACTTAAGTTCAACTAGGTTTGATTACAAAATTATTGTTATTATTCTACGGTGGGAGCTGGTGTTGTAGCTGGTCCAGATTGTCCAGGTTGGTTGAGTTGTCCAGGTTGATTGAGTTGTCCAGGCTGTTGAGGTTGTTCAGGCTTTCCAAGTGGTGCAGATTCATCAGCTTTTCCATTTGATCCAGGTTGTTTAGGTTCTACAGGTTTCTTAGCATCTTTGGATTGTTTACCCTCATCAGACTTCTCAGGCTTTTCAGTTTGTCCTGGCTTTCCAAGTGGTGCAGGTTTATCAGTTGCACTATCTGATCCAGAGGATCCAGGTTGTTTAGGTTCTAGAGGTTCCGATGGTAGTAGAGGGTCTACAGGTTTCTTAGCATCTTTGGATTGTTTACCCTCATCAGACTTCTTGGGCTTTTCAGTTTGTCCTGGCTTTCCAAATGGTGCAGGTTTATCATTTTTGGGCTTTTTCTCTTCTTTAGGCTTTTCAGAATGTTTGGAGTGTTTACCGTGTTTAGAATGTTTCGAGTGTTTGGAATGTTTCTTCTCACAAGGTTTCTCAGATTTCTTACCATCTTCAGATTTTTCCTTATGCTCACTGCTTTTGGGCTCCTCAGATTTTTCACCTTTGTCGGATTTCTTAGGCTCCTTGGAGTTCTTAGATTCTGCGGATTCATCAGATTTTCCAGATTTTTCGGGTGTTTCAGGTTTTTCGCCTTTTTTGGAAGATGGAGATTTTTTTGATACGGAAGGATCTTGTTCAGTTGGAGCAGGATTTTCCTTAATCGGATTTTGAGTAGATCCAAGTCCAGAGTCAGGTGAGGGTACTTCTGGTTCCTTTTCGATTTCCATTTTCGGTGTGACTCCTAGACCACTTTCCGGGGTTCCTACTTTAGGTGCATCACTTTTGTTGCCTGCTGATGTAAAACCATTTTCAGTGGGTGCAGGCGTAGCAATAAGTGGTGCCGATGAACCAAATTCTGTAAGAATCAAGAAAAAAGATATGAATTTATACAGTTGCTTTAGCATTTGCAGTTTTTATAATTATATAATTCTCCAGAGTGGTCTCAAGATTCAATTTTTGAACTTCTTTCACTATTTCCTGACTTTCAGATAAGTTTCCTTCACAGAAAATTATAAAAAATGCGAAAACATTAAAAACAATTTTTCTATTAAAATATTTTTAAAATTTACTATAACGTTACTTTAAATCTTTTTAAATCGCCTAAGATTCTATGGAATAATTTAAATTATTTGAAATCCCTTAAAATTCATAGAAACTTTTGAAAATTTTATTACATTCCTTAGAATTTCTTCAAATTCCACGAAATTCTTTCGAATTTCTTAATATTTCATCAAATCCCTTAAAGTTTAACTTGTACTTCTTTTAAAATTACTCAAAATCATTTAATTTCATGAAAAACTTTAAAATCCATAAAAAATATCTTCAAATTGTTTAAAATTTTATGTAATCCGTTAAAATTTCTCAAAATCATTAAAATGTACTAAAATCCTTAATTCAATGAAGAAACTTTAAAATCCCGTAAGACCACTTATATTCTTAAAATTCTTACAAGCTTTTTAAAATCGTTTAAAATTCTACGAAATACTTTAAAATCGCTGAAAATTCCACAAAATATTTTTGAAATCTTTTCAAATTTCATACAAAACTTCAAAATCCATTAAAATGCGTCAAAATGTTTTTAAATTATTGGAAACTTATTGATTCTTTAAAATTTATTAAAATCTTTTAAAATTCCTAGAAACATCTTTAAATCCCTTAAAATTCTATGAGAATATTTAAAATTTTATAAAACCTTATAAATTCTTTCGAATCTCTTAAAATTCGATGAAATTCTTTAAAATTTCTCGAAATCTTTTAAAATCAAAAATCATAAAAACTTTCATAAAACAAAAAGGTATTTAAAAAATGTTTTAAATTTAATTGTTTAATTAACAGTATTATTATATAAACAGTAAGTTTTTAATAGTAAAATAAGTTACATGAGTATCCAAATACGGCATATATTTATAAAATATGTAATGTTTTTGAATATTATTAGTTAATTAATGTAATTATAATTACCAATGAAGACTGCTGAGGCAAAAAGCAGAGCTGCAATAACGAACTTCATTTTCTATGGATAGAAAATGTTATCTTGTCTTGAAATCCGGTGTAACTAATGATTTTCAGAAGAACGTTGGCCGATATATATACTAACTCTCTTCTCATTATTTGTCATAATATATGGCATATATTTGGAACATCAGACTCAAACCGAATTTTTATTATTCTCATAGATTTCTGCAGAGTGTGTGTTAGAATTATAATTTTATAATAGTACATAGGAAATGAAATTTATCTGAAAGAGAGTTGTTGACAAAAAAAAGAAGAATAAAAACAAGCATGTCTATCATAAAACATTGTTTGTTTAACCGCAGAAACATATGTGGCCCAAATCATCGCGAGACCTTCCGAAAACTTTCCAACTGCAAGTATACATAACATTGCTTAGCAAAATACTGGAATGCTTTAGATTATCTAGAATATTTCCATAAAGATCATATAATAATAATTTCTCATTGCATAGTACATCAGGTAATATGATTATGAATATAAATTATAATGGAAACATATGTATGATTGGTGTTTATCAGCATTGTTATTAATTTATGTCTCTAGGACAACGTTTACATTCATTATTACGCACAATATTATGAAATATCGACACAGAAGGAAAAAAGTCGAAAAAATAATAAAATTCTCGCTAAAAAAAGTGGTGGTAACGAAAAGTCTCGAAAATATCGCATACTTTGTTTTTAAAAAACATGACTGGCTTTTGAATGACCAGAAGTCATTCCTTAAAATTCGTTAAATTCTCGTAAAATTCCTAGAAACCTACTAAAATTCGTTCATACATTAAGTCCCTTTAATTTGTTAGAAATCTCATCAATTTCCATGAATTACTTTTAAATTCTTCAAAATCTTTTAAAAGACAAGAAAACTTCTTAAAATTCCTTACAATTATTATAACTCATAAAATTTCATGAAATTACACAAAATTTAAAAAAAAATCATAAATATCTTTAAAAATCCCTCATTGAATTTTCAGACAAACTTTAAAATCTTTTAAATTCCCTAAAATATTTTAAGTCATAAAAATCTCTTGAAATACGTTAAAATTCTTGAAAGTCTTTAAAAATTTCTAGAAGCTTTTTTAAATTCTTTAAGGGGGTTGTCTCATGTGATGGGTAAAAAGAATCGATTTTTTTTGCACAAATCGCTTGCTAAACACATCTAGAACGTGTGTGTGAAAGGATTTTTGGCAATTCGGATTCGTTAAGAAGTGGAAAAGATTTTTATTTCATTCATACCTAAACTTTTTTTTTCATACTCAAACTCTTTTTTTTTTGCACAAATCGCTTCCTAAACACTGGAATCGTAAAAGCTGGAATCGTGTTGACCAGCCACTAATTTTTTTTTTGGTAGGTATAGATTGGTCCATAGTTTCAGTTGGCCATAATCTCAATTGGCCACAAAATCACTAAGTTCGAAAACTCCGGTGTAGGTGGAAACTAAATGGCAATGCGCATTAAAAAAAATCTTAACGAAACTAATCAATTAAAACGCTGCCATTTTCGCCAACCTAACTCCCTTCTAGTCTTTACTTTAACAGTGTTTTTGAAATTTAGTAAATTATGGTAACTTTTCGTGATTTTGTGGCCAATTGAAATTATAGCCAACTGGAACTATGAACCAATCTATACCTACCCTTTTTTTTTTTGACACGGATGCCAATCCAGATGTCTACAGTCGATTTGACTGTACATTTTAACGTAAAAAAATTTATGATGACTGTTGAATAGTTTGTAAATATACCCCCAAAAAACCAGACAATTTAGCCTGTATTATTCTTCACAAAAAATTCATAAAAAAGTGTAAAAAAACGCTTGTCACATGAGACGACCCCCTTAAAATTCTACGATAATATTTAAAATCCCTTTATTTACTTTATAATCCACTACAAATATTAGAAATCTGATTGAATTCCATGGAATTCTTTAAAATTTCACAAAATTCCTTAAAAATCAGAAAAATTTATTGAAATCCCTTAAATTATTATAAATCTTATAAAATACCATGAAATTCCATAAAACCTTTTAAGAATAAAAAATTTTTTGAAATCTCCCAATAAAATTCGCCTACAAATTTCAAAATCCTTTAAATCCCCTAAAATATTTTAAAAGTCATAAAAACCTCTTAAATTCGCTTAAAATTCCTCGACAAATTCGAAATTCCACGAAAACATTTTAAATCCTTTCAAAATATAAGAAATCTCATACAGTTTCATGTAATTCCAGAAAATCCCATTTATTTAATTTAAATTAAAAAATTTTTTATTTTATTATTTAAAAATATTTAATTTAAAATTTAATTTAAAATTTAAACATATTAAAATATTTTTAAATCCTTAGTAAAGTTCGCCTGCAAACTTTAAAATCCTTCAAATTCTCTTTAAAATATTTTAAGTCATGGAAATCTCTTGAAATCCGTTAAAAATCCTGAAAATCTCTTAAGATTTCTATGGACATCTTGAAATACTTTAAATTTCGACGATAATCCATTTATATCCTTTAAGATCTCCCAGTAGGCACAAAATTTAGCGACATCTTTACGACATTTATACGACATCGTAAAGACATCCTATGTCCATGTCTTTAAGATGTCTTTGTGATATCGTAAAGACGTCGCCAAATTTTGTGCCCCCTAAGCTATTAAAATTATTATAAATCTTATTAAATTCCATAAAAGCCTTTAAAATTTCACGAAATTTCATAAAACTTGTAAAAATCTCTTGAATTCGCTTAAAGTCCACAGAGAAATTCTAAATTCCATGATAAGTAAAAAGATAGAAAAGGATAGAGCTTTACTGTACCGCCCAAGTGTATACCAGTATCACTTATCCAAAAGAGCTCTATCCCAATCTATTCCTTGTTTACCTATCTCTATCTTTTTCAATTTCTTTTTTAAATTCATAACTTATATCTTCAATCTAATTTATTTCGCGGCTATCCATCTCTATCCGTTTCAATCTCTTTGTCAGTAAAATCACTAACTTATATTGAAAAATGAATTGAGATGATTAGATTAAGGATAGATACGGATATAAATGTAGTGAGTCAAAAGGATACACATAAAATACACTTCAAGAGAGATAAGAAAGAATTGAAAAGACTATACAAGGTTAGAAATGGATTGAATGGTAAAGATTGAAATGGATAGACTTGATAGTATACATCAAGAAAGATTGTGAGGGATTGAAATTATTATATGTAGATAGATGTGGATATAAAGATATAGATTGAAAAGGATAGACTTCCTAGTAGATTCTAAAAAGGATAGAAAAGGATTGAGATATGTGTAAAACAGATAGGTAAGAATTCAGATGATTAGATTAGGGATAGAAATGGATAGGAAAGTAGAGGTTGAAAAATATAGGCGCTGCTACAGATTGTGAAAGGGATAGAAAAGGATTAGTGTGGATAGGCGGAGAATAAGAAAAAATTGGCGTGGATAGATGGAGGATAGGTGATTATTGGTGTGGATACACCAATAATCACGAAGGATACAGAAAGATAGAAATATTGATATTCAAAAGAAAAGAGATGATTGTAGATTAGAAAAGAGATATAAATAGATTGGCATGGATAAGGATGGATACATTTGGATTCATTTTTTCTTTCTATTTTATTTTCTTTATCAATCCTGAAGATTGAAAAAGATTCAAATAGATAGATTTTGCATCTTTTTACTTCTAACAGGACATGTGGCCCAATTTTGGACAATTTTTTATCGCCCCCCTCCCCCTTCATGTCGTTCGTCGTAGCATTCTCGTCGACCGCTTCCCTAGATTTTTTAAATTCTTGTAAAATGAAAATAAAACAAAACATTATGGGATTTATTTATTTTCTATTTATTTTTTTCCCTAAGAGTTTTTTTTTCCTGTCTCGGAATCGGAATTCCCTCACCCCGATATAGAAAAACGTGGCCTTTCGTTGAATCTCTCGCCCCTCCTAAAGAAACCAAATGGTTTATCGTTCATGGAAGGCCACTTTTAAAGAGTTCAATCAGTATTTTAGGTATTTTTATTCAAGCTAGAGTTCAATGTTTAAGCGACAAACTGTACTCTTTATTAATAAACAAATTTTTCAGAAATCGACAGTTTTAACATTCTCATCTCAAAAATGAGTAAGTGTTGGTTTTGTGTGAAAAATGACTTTCGCTTATTTCGTAAATTTTTTACGTTTCAAGACCTCCTGAGTGCAAAAAAAATGGTTTTTACGTCGGTGTTACTCGTTGAATTGGATTGCGTTTTGATACACTTTTTTTGGAATTTGCAAAAATATTATTTCCCTTATCCAGTCATTTTTGACTAATTGTTCTGGTTTTATCCAACAAAAATGGAGTTGCAAATTTCTGAAAATCCGATTTCTGGCTAAACTATGAAAGGTACAGCAAAATGTCAACAAGCAAGATTATTCATCTGCAAAATTTTTACAAATTTTAATCAGGAACTTTTTTGATCAGACTTGTACCTATAGTTTTATTAATAAAAAATTTTATTAAATAGCAAAAAATATGAATTTATGGTCGAACTATGCGAAATATGAAATAATATTACATAGAAAAGATATTGACCTACAAAAAAATCTACAAATTTCCTATTAAAAATTTTTTTATAGGACCCTTAGATTTCGTTTTAAGGGGTTATTCTACTTTATAAGCTGAAGAAAAGAGCTATTTTTGAACATTTTTTTTGAGTATATTATGAACGATATGGAAATAAATACTTTTTGGTAGGATAAAACATGTATTAAAATACATAAAAAAATTTTTTTATTAACTTTATTCAATGTTTATATTAAAAATAATGATTGTGCGTAGGCTTCTCAAAATCAAAAGGGTAAACGATACCAGCGACATCTCGGCAACGGCTAGCAGAAAAAAAAACCAAAGTGGGTTAACTTCAGTATTACTAAAATTAGGTCTGTTGCCTATAATAATTAATATTTATGAAAAAATAACAAAATGGCGGACAAAAATCGAAAAAAATCCATTTTTTCACTGTTTTTTTTTAAATTAGTAAAAATGTTATTTTTTAATATATTATAGGCAACAGACCTAGTTCAATATGTGTAGAATGTGTGGTTTAAATTTTATAAGTCCAGGCAGCACGTCATGAAACAAATTATTTTCCGTAATAATTCCCAGAAGCAATTTTTTTTGGAAATAGCTTTTGAATGGGGTCCTAAATGACCCTTAAAAATGTGTGCCATGGATCGATTGCCAAAGGGTGTTTTTTTTTTTTAAAGAATTTTCAAAAATCAAGAAGTTTGCGTGGACGGACCATTTCCATTGCGTTGTACAAAAAAAAGTTCAAATTAAAAAAGATAAAATGCAAAATTCTAAGAAAAAAAAAGCGAATCTCCTATCTCTAATAGATTTCGAGTTACAGTCATTTCAAAAAACCACTTTTTTCTGAATTTCGTCGAAAAATCACTACTTTTTGCAACATTCTCTGTACCAACGAACCTAATAATTTTATGACAAAATTTTCTACAGATGAGTGAAATTTCATGTATTTATCTTTAATTTGCCGCAAAGGGCACAGTCTTAACTCTAATAAGTCAAAAGTTATGACCTCTCAAAGTGGGCTACTTTTGACCCATTTTTCCGGGCAATTTCCCTCTGCGGAGTTTTCTTGTAACAGGGTGTTCTATGGGAAAATTATGATAGTGATGCCAGAGAATGAAATAAAGTGAACAAAATTATGCGCCTATTAAAAAAAAGGATCTGGTGCCAGTAGTACGTGATTTATGATCTCTCAAAAACTCCCTTGTTTTTTGCATTTATTCACTAAAATTCGAAAAATTGGGCCTTTCAAATATACCTCGTTTCATTTTGATCTGCGGACGAAACGCAAAGGGAAGAAATTAAAATAGACTCAATTCTGCATAAAATGAAAGAAAGAGGATATCTTAGTTGTAATAGGTCACGAGTGGATCAAAGTGGATCTTTCTTACATATAATCATCTGAGTGCACCATGCAGGGCAAGTACAGTCATATTTGAATGTTTTAATGCATATGAAGTATCTAACTCTAAATGTAAGTAAAATATACATCATTTTTTATTAATAAACAATGAGTTTTTTATAAAAGAAAATTATATAAACATCTTTTTTTAATAATTTTT
>UCOH01011575.1:0-13212 GCA_900474275.1 Synergus japonicus | reverse complement strand
AGATTGCGGAACTTTATTCCCCCCTAATTTAATAGTTGACTTACGAAGAGATTTTAGCAAATCCTAGCGAAGCAGTTTAAGAATCCAAAATAACGACCTTCGACCTCTTTTTGACCCTAAAATTCAAATAAGAAAATCCTATACAATGCGAAACAACAATGCGGCATCAATTATTATTCAAGATTTATCTTTATTAATTAACATAAAGTACCACTTTATTTTAGAGTAAACTAAGTGCTATGTTTACTTCAAAAAATCCATGTTACTGCCTAAACTTCAATTTCTCATAATTCTTCTACTTTTATCAAAGTAGGCAATGAGAACCAATAGTTAGCTACTTAATTGAGCAGCTATCTTAATTAAAATAATTATGAAAACCTATGCTGGGAGTTTGTTTTTGCTCCATAAGGTCTTTCATAATTATTATTTAAAAATGTAAGAATTCTCTTTTTCAAAATTGCTTAATTAATTATGAAAATTGGCATTTGAAATAGAATGAGGTCCGAAACTAACTTCGGTTCAAAATTCGATTTCAGGCCTTAATTTTCGAATTATATTTTATAAAAGAGAATTTTTAATAACAGGTACTCCCTGATTAAAGAATTCCTCTCTTAATTTATTTCAACTCAGTAGACAATCTTGAGCTCCAGTATGAAAACCGGTTGAAAAAGATTATCTCCTGTCAATTCTTTTATAAAGTAAGAATTCCAATCTAGGATTCCCTGGCGACTCAATTAAGTTTATGAATTTTTAAATTTAACACTAAATCACTTGATTCAACTCACTTGATGGATTAACACTTTTTCAATCTTGAATAATTCTAACTAAATTCAAATCTCTAACTAGATACTATTCAGAAGATTCTCTTTCTCAGAGAACTACCAACGAAGCAAAAAGCCAAGGCACAAACGTCTTTTCAGTAAAGAGGTCTTGCCAAGACCTCTTTTTCTCTAATTCGCAATGAGCACCTGAAGTGTACCGAGCCCTCGGTCCCCCTACTTAATATTCATAATTTGCGCACGCAATTATCGATCGTTTTAGTGCTCAGGGGCGTAATTTCGCTGATTTTCTCCAGCTCTTTTATTTTAAATTATTTAATTTATTTAAATCGTTTCAAACTTCTTCAATGAGGTTTGGTCCTTTTTCTAATCATCTGTTGATAGATGGAAATCCTGCCGAGGCGTACAAGATGGGTCTCGTTTTTGTTGTAGAGTTTTCTTTAAAAATGGGTCTATGAGGTAGATAATTACCCCAACAATCCTCTTCTTCCTTTGGGACTTGTTCAATTATCCCTTCTTCCACCCATTCTTGTAAAACTTCATTGTACTCCTCATATTTTCCAGCTATCCTTAATCTCCTGACCATAGCCTCCAATCTTTGTAGAGCCATTATTTTATTATCTTTAAGCTCTGGATGACACTCCATCCAGGGCAATTTCACTTCATAGCGTCCTTCTTTATTTTTTGTTATATTTTCCCTAAAATCTTCTTCTACCTGCATGTCGTGCTGTTTTTGGGTTTTATGATCTATGGGGTCTTTAATCCCCAAAACATTCAAAGACCATAATTCCTCTACCTTTGCATTTTGTGTATACATAGAGATAGCAGACACTGCTAAATTCACTTTCTCGTCTATTGTGGGCGTTTTTATTGGTACTTTACCCATCAGTGTCCAACCTAGGTATGTTTCTATGGCTGTCAATCCACTTTCTAACACGTGTACGCGTCCTGTAAGTAATTTTCCGGTCACGTCTGCGCCGATGAGAATAGCTACGGTTTTTTCTTTACTACAAAACATCTGTTAAATTTATGTTCATATTTTTCAACTCTTGCAACCAGCTTCCCTTTGTCGCCGATGGCACATCTGCACAAATAAGTTGCTCATCCAATGCTTGGAAATTACACCAATAACTGCCATCTAAGTTGCCGACGTGTATCAAATATTTATTATGCGTCGTGACACCAGATTTTTCACCGCCAAAAAGTAAATGCACCATATTTTGTTTTGCTAGCGGTTGATAAACTAATTTTTCGGCCACTTCTTTTAAAACATAAGAATTCTATGAACCCGTATCTATCACAGCACGTACAAGGAATTCACTGGAATCGTTGCGTATTTTTACCTTTAATGTCTGCATAAATGTAATCGGGACCTCAGATGATGAAGCCAAATTGCACTCTTTTTGAACATTCACTTGAGTCACTGAATTTGTAGGCTTATCATTTTGCAAGTCCACACGTTTTTCACCTTGGAAACATTATGTCCACATGTCGTCGCGCACACTTTGAACATTTTACATTAACGCGACAGAATCTACTATTATGGACGATTTTTAAACAATTAAAACACGCTCGCTTTTGTCTCACTATCTCTTGTCTCTCTGAAAGTGACATATTTTTACTTTTGTAACATTTTGCACTATCATGATCACTCTTTTCACAAAATATGCACGAAATCTCCTTGCCCCTGGCAGCCACAAAATTGCGAACACTTGGCACATCTTTCCCAAGGGGTTGTATTCTCGATTTCTTCGTGCGTTCTAACTTATTTTCTTCTTTAAAACTAAAACCTTTAACCGCCATGGATATCCGTAACTCAGCCTGCACTTCGGATTCCAGGAAACTTATCAGATTATTCAAACGTGTTTTGGACACATCGGACGAATTACCGGCGATATTCGCCTCACTTGCACTGTTTGATCTCTGGCACGCGCGTAACAACTCTTCAGGAAGCGAAGATTCCACTAACGGAAACAGCATCGCCGCATACTTGTCTGTAGTGACACCCAACTTATCTAGAGCACGTAAATATGATTCAAGTTTGTCATTCAGCTTAGCAAGATTTACTTGTTTCGAAGACATAGCATTTTGCAATACTAATTGCAAAAATTCACGCACATACACTTCTATTTGTAGATCATCTCGTCCAAAACGTTTCTTTAAACTCTCGATAACCTTCTCGTAATTTTCACCAGTCGGCGGGTAACTTTTCACCAATTCCGCCGCAAGAGAATCAGGCACCATTGCTTGGATCAAATATTGGAATTTATCCTCATTATCCATATTCACATTTTCGTGAATCTTTTTAAACATGCTCCAAAATTGAAGCCACTCACGCACATTACCGGTGAACTTCACCAATTCTATCTTTGGCAAGTTGTATGTATTTCTTGCTCCCACTTAATTTGCACTATTGCTCACTCAATACGCTGTACTTGTGCTTGTACTCGGTGCTGTGACGCTTCTTCTGGCCTTTCTGTCATCGATTTTAAATTTGGCCAAAAGAAATTTGCTTTTGTACATGTCACTATCCTCGATCTCTTTTTGGATCTCTGCATCCTGGACTTCTGCAGAGAGTAATTGATCCAGAATGCTCGTCGCATTATTTTCTAATTCTTTGTACTTATCAGCTACCAAATCAAACGCTACACTTATTTCTGCAGTCCCAGATGCGACGTTCTCTAAAAGAGTGTTGAGCGAATTCAGAGTCCTGGAGAACGCGATTCGTAGAATCGTCCTTTTCTTCTTCAACGCTTCCATGATTCACCAAAGAGTTCACAAAACACACCGCTAAAACAACCCGTCACTACAACCCAAGTCCTGTCACGGTCGCCAGTTGTTAATTTTACTTAAAAAGACTTGGGTGAAATGGGTTTGTGGTGAATCAAAGAAAAATCACTTAACTTGAACTTTATTCTTTATTACAAAAAAAAACACTAGTTAAGAAGAAAAGACAAAAACACTATTATAAAAAGGACAGAGCGTTACACTTCATTCTCTACTGGACTTACTCGCTTCGGTCCTCAATCGACACTACTCCTCTTGTGCTTTCTTTTCAGAAGTGCCCTTACATTTACCTGAAAATATATTCTACGGTTGACCCTGAAACTTCCTCTTAATGGACCCTATCGTAAAACTATAGTGCACTCTTAAACCGATGCAGTCATTTTAATCTCTAGGGTTTCCTCACAAATAATATTGGGCACTTATTCTGTTTACCTTACAGCTCATTCAACAATGGGGATCAAAAGGGGCGTATCGTTAGGGGTTACATGATCGTTTGTGATGGAGGTGGAACTAACCTAATCCTAAACCTTACCTAACCTAACCTAATTTGGTCCTATTGGGGTCTTACGGGTTTTATGATAGTCTAATAGTGGTTTTATGAGGTCTTTTGGGTTTGACACCCTAACCTAACCCTAAACCTTACCTAAACCCCATTAGAATCCCTTCATGAGGTCACGTGATCGAGAGGGTTCACGTGGTTGATAGGGTCACGTGATATATATGGGTAACGTGATCATGAGGAGTTACGTCATGGCCTCATGAGGGGTCCCGTTTTCTCTTGGGAGGTCACGTGACCTCTTGAGGGGTCCCGTTTCCTCTTAGGGGGTCACGTGACCACTCATGAGATCACGTGACCCCTCTTAATTCCTGCCACAGCGGCGGCGGCGAGATCTTTTTATAATGTAGATAGATTCATTAAGGAGCCTTTAATGAATATTATCAAGGAACGTGGCTTTTGTTTTGACGCTTGACAACACGTGCGTCTCTTGATAGCGCCAGACTCTGAGAATAGCAAAACCAATGGTGGGGAGCCAATTTAAGGCTTTGCAGCGGTCCAGGTATTCGAGGAGTGTCTCCTCCGTCCTCACCCGCTGGCACAGCCTGCATTTCGCACTATCCATCTACAGAGGACATTTACTTTGGAGTTGGAGTCGTTTATGTCAACGAGTTGGAGTTAGAGTATCGAACTGGAGTCTATCAGAGTTTTTACCTTTACCTTTATTTTCTGTCATTGCTCTTTCTCTTTCTTTAACCTTATTTTTACTTTATTTCTTTATTCTTTACTAATTCTATTTCCACTTGACTTTACTTTATTCCCTTGTGGTTCTTCTTCCACTTTCGCGTTATCTATATTTTTTTCCAATTTAATGTCATTAACGTTCCAATTGCGATACTCTTTCCCTTTAAATAATTTAATTCGTACATTATTGGAGACAATATCTTTTTTACTACAAAAGTACCTTCATATTTATCGTACAGTTTACCTGCTTTACTTTCCGCCTTTTTTGACAACTTATTTACCTTTTTAAGGGCTCTATCCCCTATTTTAAATTCTTGCGGCCTCCTTCGAAGGTTATAGTATTCTGCTTGTCTTTGGTTTGCCTCATCTAGGTTTTTCTGAACCTGATCTTTTATTACTTGGAAGCTACGCCACCAATCCGTCTATTTATCTACATTCTGAAACTCTACTTTTTCCGAATTTTCTATTTCTGATTTTAGAGATTGCTGCAGCTGCAATTCCCTACCTATATTAATGAACGCTGGAGTAAAATCCGTCGACGCGTTTTTACTAGTATTCATTGCATACTTGATATCGACTAGATATCAAATTATCCACCAGGATATATTGATTCCTACGCTTTCTTGACAACGGTAACGGGCCCATTATGTCCGCTGTAACCATTGTCCAAGGTTCTTCTACTATCCGCTTACCCATTAATCCTATTTTAGGTTTGTTTCCCGGTTTAATTCTGTGACAAATTTTGCAGTTCTTAACGTAATTTAGTACCTCGGAATAACTACCCAGCCAAAAATAGCTCTCCGATATTCTCGCGTACGTTTTCTCGCCTGCCAAATGGCCTGCCTGCACATTGTCATGGTTTTCTAACAAAACCTGTTTCCGCAATCTTTTAGGGATGACTAATTTCCACGAATTCAAATCTGATAATAGTTTCAACTTTAGAGGATCTGGTCTATAAAAATACAACTGGGAAAATCTTGGCTTTATACCAATCATCGGTTTCCTCTCTTAGGTTTTTCAGAGTTTTTTCTACGCATGTCGCTAAGGCGTTGGCTGACGGTTTTTCGATTTCGTTTTTACGCGAGAGTGCATCTGGCACGTTATTCGAACTACCCTTCCAATAGACTACTTCGTAATGGTACTCCAAAAGTTCTAGAGTCCATCTAGCTATTCGACCTATTGGGTTCTTCATTTTATGAAGCCATTTCAGAGCTTGGTGATCAGTCAATACCCTGAAATGAAAGCCCTCTAAATAAGGTCTAAATTTCCTTATCGCCCAAATTACTGCTAAACACTCTAGCTCTGTTGTCGAATATCTCATTTCCGCTCCGTTTAAGCCCCTACTCGCGTAAGCGACTACATGATTTTCCCCGTTTTTAACCTGTGTTAAAACTGCTCCTAACCCCGTAGTACTCGCGTCAGTTTCTAGTTGAAATGGTATTGCAAAGTCTGGGTGTACTAAGATCGGATCTGATATTAATGCTTGCTTAATTCTTTCGAAAGCTGCTTCCTGATCCTTTCCCCACTCCCAGGCTTTACCTTTCTTCAACAACCTATTAAACGGTTCTACTATCTCCGCAAAACGTCGTATAAATTTCCGGTACCAACTCGCCATTCCAATCAGTCTTTGCAATTGTTTTATATTTTTCGGCGCTGGGTATTCAAGAATTGGCTTTATTTTGTCCTCGTCAATCTGAATACCATTTTTGTTTATTTTTAAACCCAAGTATCTGACCTCCGCACAACCGAATTCGCATTTTTCCGGGCTAATCGTTAATCCCGCCTTATTTACCCTATCCACTACTATCCTTAAGTACTTTAGATGCTCGTCAAGTAATAGAAAAATATTTATGATTAATGATGATCGCGATAACTATGTCATCAAAATAGCAAAAGACCTGTGGCTTCAATTTGGATGATATTATTTTGTCCATAAGTCTCTGGAACGTTGCAGGCGCATTGGTCAGTCCAAAAGGCATCCTCTTGAACTAGTACATGCATTTTCCAGGGACTATGAATGCTGTTAGAGGATTGGACTCTTCCTCTAAAGGTATTTGCAAATATGCCAATTTCAGGTCTACTTTGGATATATATTTCACGGCCTTCTTTCTTCGTCACTGTGTTGACTTTCCGAAAGTCCAAACAAAACCTATATTTTCCGTTTGGTTGTTTAATCATCACTATAGGATTCGACCATTCTGAGCATGAGGGTTTAATTATTCTCTGCTCCAGCATTTTATCCACTTCTTCGCAAATCGCTTGTTTGATTATCGGGCTAACCTGATAAAACCTTTGCCTACTAGGCTTGTGCCCTTGCACATCTATTCTACGTTTCTCTAGATGCGTTGCCATATGCTCTTTTCCTTTTTCTGGTTTAATTTTCCTACTCAAAAATTTTTCCAACCTTTTCTGTTGGGTTTCATCTAATTCGCAAATTCCTGACGCTCTTTTGTCACCTTTTTTTATTTTTTTCCTATTCCTTTCTTGATTTTCTTTTGCTATTTTCTTTTTTTTATCTGCCTTCTTTAGTATGGCCCTATTTTTAAATTTTTGCCAACTATTTTCGCTTTGGCTTTCTATCCAGTCTCTCATTTTATTTTTAGGTATTCTTGCTTCCATTAACTTCAGCAATTCTTTACGCCTTATGCGCGATCTTTCCTTTTCCTTAGTATCTTCCTCTCTTAGCTTATTTAGACATTCGAACCGATTACTGATTGGAATTCGGGAAACCTTTGGTGTGAGATTCAGAGTTCGTGCTTTCTCTGATAGTTCTCGTTTCTCTTCGACCCGGTTGTTCTGTCCCTTTTTAAGCTAACCTTGTTCCCAAATTTTATTCTAGGTCCAATTGGAGGATTGAGCGACTCTTGATTTAAACTGTCTATTTTAATCGGCTCTGGAAGGGCTATAGGCTGAGACTCCATTTTGAACTTAGTCAAAGGGTTGTCTGGCAACCACCAAACTTCTTTATCATAATCAAGTGTCATTCTCAACTCCTTAATCATATCGGTCCCTAAAATTCCTACAGATTTTAATTCGGGAACTAACCTGACTAAGAGTCTTTTCCTGAGATTCCCTATCTCTACTGGAATAGACACTTGCCCCGTAATCTTTACTTCTTCTCCGTTTGCAACTATCAGGGTTCGTGAGACGGGCTCAGATACTAACATTCCTAATTTTTCTATTACTTGTTTATGTTCTCTACCAACATATGTGTGTGTCGCACCTGTGTCTAGCAGCAATTTAAACAATTTTTCCTTAAATTTAATTATTACATGAAACCTTGTTTCGCCTTTACCATTACTTTCCGAGTTTAAATTTTCTGGCGTTCTGGCTCCAGGTGGTTTATTTCCTTTCGCCCGCCCTTCTAGTTTCCCGAATTCTGATATCTATTTCGGCAATCCCTTGCAATGTGACCAGGTTTGTCACACACATAGCATTTCCAGGTTTGTCTTTGATCCCTAGAGTTTCTACTCAGCCATGGTTTTCTAATTGGGAGTTCTGTTACTATTGGGTCAGCTTTTATTTCAGATTTATTTATAGGCTCTATCGCTCTTATTTCAGGTTTCTGTTCCCTTCACGATTCTACCTCGCTCATTCGTACGCTTGCTTCTCAATTTTGTTCCCTTCGCCTATCTAAGCTTTCTCCCCCCTGGTATCTTCCATTTTGGTTTTCATACCTTTGCCTAACTGGTTGCCGTTGCTCTCTAGCATTCCTATTTTCGTAATTTTGCCCCTGATTATTTTGACGTCTATAAAAGTAATTATCGATCGGTCTGTTTCTTACCTCCGTTAGGTTAATTCCTGACCTCTAATTCTCGACTTCAATCTTTCTACTTCCCATTCTCTTCCTATTTCTAAGAGTTCTACGAAAGATTGAAAGTCGTATCTCCTTATATACGTTTTATAAATCAAGCGCATGTTTTCGTATGCTTTACGCAACTTCCACTCTAGCGGTTTTCGAGGACTTAGCATACTGAATAATTTTCTGATCTCCGTGAGGTATGAACCCAAATCCTGGTTCTCCCCCTGATTACAGAATTTTATTCTTTAACGAGTTTCTTCTATGAATCTCTCATCCAGATACGTATTTCTAAATACGCATCTAAATTCTCTAAGACATCACGATCGTCTATATTATAACAGCTTTTAAACCTGACAAACTCTTCCAGAAATTGGGCAGGGCTGTCCATTTTATTTTTCGCAAATTTAAATGACCAACCAGACATTATCTGGAATGGTGTTTGCACCATACCATATGGAAAATACATATCTGGGATTGTATTCCGCCGTTGGAGTGGTTCCATTTCGCGAAAAGCATTTCTTTTACTTATTTCGTCACGCATGGTTAAACATCTACGCGCCGATCTTTCTCTCGCATACGACATGCGCGATCTATTTATGCTTGACCTATCCATAGTCGCCAATTGACCATTATTAATACAGTAATAATAATGGTAACAATGGTCAATTGGCGACCCTGCGAAACAGTTGACAGGTCCAGTAACTATATTCAAGTAACTAGCACATGTGTAGTACGCGATTTCTCAAACTTCTTTTTTTACACGATTTTCGTAAGTGCTCGGGCTTTGTAAGTGCATATCGCGATTCGCAAAATTTTTCTGAGTGAGTGAAACACCCTTGGAGTGAAGTTTTGTGCCTTTTTTGCTCGGACAGGGACTTGACAAAATGTAAGTACTGTGTAAAAAGTACTTACATGCGTCACCACACTTGTAAAAATTCACTTTTTAGCCAAACAAATTTCTTTTTGCAAAAAATAAGCAGATAGCCCCTGTCGTACAACCAAAAGATTGTCGATCAAAAAAATGACACTTCAAACACATCATTTTTGCGACCTCAAACACCGCGTATCGGTAAGATGTGGACACAATGGCGGATTTGAGTAAAGTCTACATTAATTTTTAGTGGTTTGAAAATGCTCCAACACCGTTAAATCTTGTTAAATTTTGAAATTCCATAAAATCACTTCAAATGTCTTGAAATCTTATGAAATCTGTTGAATACCTTTTTCATATCTCTTTCAAACTCTTTCAAAAATCCCTTCAAATATTTTTAAAAATTTTTTAATTCTTAAACTCATTTTAACTCTTAAAAATCCTTTAAAGTTACTTAATACAAAATTAAATACTTTAAAATATCTTAAAATTCCCTAAAATCACTTGAAGTCTCTATAGAAATCTTTGAAATTCCTTAAATTTACTTGAAATCTTTTAAAATAAATTAAATTTTTGCTAGTAAAAAAAAATTAATTGGTTTTGAGAACTTTTTTTTGAAATGTAATGTTACAAACAATGTTAGTTTGAAACTTCAACCCACTCGCCTATTATTAAATTGAATTTATCTAATATGTAAACAAAAAAAAATTAAAATAGCCTCCTAGACTTTCGCTTTAGAAATAAATAATTTTAACGTTACACATCTAAAACCCTAGCACAATTATTTAAAGTTAATTAATATTAACATATTATTATATATAAGTACATATATTACCATACAGTTCATTACATAATTTATTAATTTGCATATTATATCACATATTAGTTAAATTCATCCTAATAATAGGCGATTGGGTTGAAGTTTCAGACGAACATTGTTTTTAATGTTTTTTACATAGATTAGATTAAGAATATCAAAAAAAGTTCTCAAAACCATTTTATTTTTTTTCTACTAGCAAAAATTTAATTTATTTTAAAAGATTCCAAGTGAATTTAAGGAATTTCAAAGATTTTTATAGAGACTTCAAGTGATTTTAGGGAATTTTAAGATATTTTAAAGTATTTAATTTTGTATTAAGTAACTTTAAAGGATTTTTAAGAGTTAAAATGAGTTTAAGAATTAACAATTTTTTTTTTAATATTTGAAGGGATTTTTGAAAGAGTTTGAAAGAGATATGAAAAAGGTATTCAACAGATTTCATAAGATTTCAAGACATTTCAAGTGATTCTAGTAAATTACAAGGAACTTAGAATATTTCTAACGATTTGAAGACATTTATTAGAATGACATAGAAGGATTTCAAGTGATTTTATGGAATTTCAAAATTTAACAAGATTTAAATCTTGTTTGATTTCTTGTATATCCTTAGAATTAAATGTAAAGATTTGTTGAAATTCTTTAAAGTCTCTTTAAGATTCCTTTAAATTCCATCCTTTTAAATTATTCTAAATGTCTTGAAATTGTTAAAAATAATCCAAAGTTCCTCTTAATTCATTAAAATCACTTAAAATGTCTTGAAATTTTATGAAATCTCTCAAATATCTTATAAATAATAGTATTTATTATTTATATTAATATCGTATTTAAAATATTTTACTCCTGGAAAAACAGAACCTCAAAATCTATCGTATAATAAGAATCGCGCGAAATATTCAAATCATTAAAATAATCAATTATCTTAAATTTCTTTCAATTTGCAGATCTAAATAGAAATGAAAGACTGTTATAATCTATTCTATTATAATATAATTATAATACTAACATTTGTGACGGCAATATTGTCGCCCATCACATACATGCAGAGCTCTTATACTCCCGGTCATATTTCCGGTAAGATTCTCGGTCACATTCTCCGCTTAAAACTCATCACCGTTCTCTATACAAAACGGCCGACTAAGAGCTCTGCACGTACCACTCCCTGCCATTCGACGCGAGGCGAGAACTCGTCGGCTAGCTATCCCCGCCAACTCACCGACCGCAAGTTACGCAACTCCAAAGCATATAAAGGAGATGCGCCGCTACTTTTCGACTCAGTTCGTCGGGGAGTAGCATAGCCTACACTCGGGGAACTGACTGTTCTCTCTGCTAGTGGGCGCAACCGTAGCAGGGCGAACGGGATCGACCTAGACATCTTCTTCAGGTAGAGTTCACCAGGTGTGCGACTGGAAGGTGCAACTACAGCCGTACACCTGGCAAAGGGATCCACGACTAGAGGGCGCAACCATAGCCGTGAATCCCGGACTGACCTGGGGACAATACGTAACCGACGAACATTTTCCTCGAACAAGGTTCACCAGGTGTGCGACTGGAAGGCGCAACTACAGCCGTACACCTGGCTAAAGTATTCATGACTAGAGGGCGCAACCATAGCCATGAATACTGAACTAACCTGGGGATGTTACCTGACCGACCGACAGCCAACAAACCGCGAAAACCCGATTTGCACCTGCAACCGTCTAGATAGACGATAACTAAACCTCCCTCACCCCTCTCTCTCACTCCGTACCGTATACCGCCTAGAAGAGAGAGAGACGGGCTCAGAAGGAGACGCTCGCCTCGTCTACCGCTTACTATACACATGCGCAATCTCGCTTACACCGCTTAATGTTTCGCAGGTACCGACGTAACGCTGTACACACTCGCTCGCTCATACGCTTCTCTCTCTCAATAACAACGCACTCTCTCAACTTACGAATAGCTCTCGATATCAACGTATTTCACGTACCTCTTGATTACAACCGTTCATCCGTTCACACATTCACACCGTAAACATTGTCACCGCGATTTCACACACACACTCACATTTAACATATAATCACTTCACACACACACACACACACTATAAAAAAATATACTGTCACACTCACACTTAGCTCATAATTAGAAATGTAACTTGTAGGAAGAATATATGTTATTTGCTACCAGTTTGTAAATTAAAAATCTTTGTTGTTATTTATTGTACCCTTAAAATGAACCCTGGATCGACTGAAGCGTCCGGTAGGGCAGAAAGGGAGGCTTTACCCCCTCCATACAAAAAAACAAACGTCACACATTAATAATATATTGTGACGTTGCAGATTTTATCTGTAACGTCAAAAGATATAATTAGCTGGCACAGGAGACAATAGTTATTTTGACTCGCGTGGTTATGAATATTAGCGACCAGAAAGAGAGCCATACCACGAACTTTCGGAGCACTCTTGAAATTTATAACTCGATCTAATTGTCTTCGATTGTTATTTTTCTTTTATGTACACCTCGAGCGATATGGTAAACTGATAAAATTAAGGACGATTTAAGGATAATGGAATTTAACTAGAAGGAAGGAAGGACGTTCATTTCGAATTCCGTCAGTACTCCCGCCAAACGCTAGAGTTCGCCACATCTTGGGCAGAGAATCTACCGTCTCAGGGACAATCACGATGTGCGGAGCCCTGTGCATCTAACGAATTCTATATTCTCACTTCTGGGGACTTGAAGAGTGAGATTGTATTCACAATGCGTCCCAAGCATTGTGAACGAGTTCTCGAGAACACTTTTAATGAAGGCTCAGCCATTCAAAGAATTCGCATTTAATATTTCCAAGTGCGAGCGTTGGGCGCAAAGCCGACTAGCTATATCGGTGACTATTGACAGAACAATATTCAACTACGTCACTAGTCACATGACATC
>UCOH01011574.1:0-40716 GCA_900474275.1 Synergus japonicus | reverse complement strand
AAGCCAAAATTCCAATATCTTATCAGCCTAAGCGAGAATTTAGGCCTCAATCTATGCAGACTCGAACCTCAGCAAACACTACGCCGAAGGTACCCATTCAAAATGTACCTCTAAGTGTCAGAGCAAAAATGAAGTCCCACAAGTGCGGTAATATAGGACATTTTGCCAATCAATGCATCACGATGCTCCACAATTTTCAAATAGGCCGAAATCAAACAAGATCCCCTCAGCCGATACGTTGCTCTCGAGAAGATGAAGAATACTTCGAATCACAGGAAATTACTCAAGAAGTAATCCAAGACCACGAAAATGTCTAGAAAATGCACAATATCAAACATCAGCGAAAGACTTCAATCAGTTAGAGCAAAACACCGCGATGGAGAATTATGCAACTTACTAGTGGACTCGGGCGCATCAATAAATTTGATAAAAGAAGAACACGTACCGGAAGGACTTGAGAAGAATAAATGTATAAAAAAAATTCCTCATGGGAAGAGACAAATATTGTTCGACAAAGGCAGTACAGATACCTTTTTTGATGAAAGAACACCGATTCCATATAATCGATAATGATTTCCCTCTACCTTAAGCAGGAATAATTGGAATTCCATTTCTACAAAAATATGAAAGATACGCAATAACACCTGAATTTCTTGTAATAGTAAACAGAAAATTACCTTTGCACAACGACGGACAGTTTATTGGTAAAAAATACCCAACAATTCTGCAGTATAAATTTGAATGAACCCGACCAAACTATATGGATTGAAAATGTTGAAAGAATACCTGATGGAATCTACACAATTAAAGATAAAAAATTAACAATTCCCATATTTAACTACGAATCAAAGCCTGTCCTAGTACCTGAAAAAATTAATTTTGAAAGAGTGGAAAGCATACAATCTCGAGACAAGATTAAACGTCTATTATAAATTATATTATTATTTATTTGAAGTTATACAGTACCGTCGGAAATTGTCCGTACGATTGGCGGAAGCACTATTAAAAATCACTGCTGATTTTGAACTATGATAACTCGGTGAAAAAAAGAGATAGAATATTGACACTGGCGTGCTGCGGTCTAATGGACCTCGAATTTGACTCAGCGACCTTCAAAACGTATGAAAACTGTAGTCAAGTTCCATGAAGACACATGATTGTGCCCACACATCATCGTATTTTAACAATCGTCATTCGAACTATCAAGTTACTAACTTAAATTGACCTAGAAATGACCTTTAGGATCATCATAAAAATAAAAATGAATACCATATCTGGACGTAATATTTCCCGCTCTCTCAGAATTTGCAGTGAAAAAATAATTTTTCCCACCTTTTGAAAAATTGACCTTGATGAAGACATGATGGAATCAAGCGGATTCCAGAATCAGATCCAGCGTCCGTTAAAACCATAGAAATGATAGTCACCTTCTGTCAATCGATTTTTTTGCCGATTTGACCTTCAAACGCCCTTAAATTTGACGTGATGGAGCAAAACGGACTCCGGATTCGGATTCAGCGCGTCAAAATACATACGAATATATAGGTCTGGACAATAAATTATAATCTCAAACGGAGCAACGACCTTTCTACCTGAAATCCTGCATTCGGGAATGTACTACGAACCTTACCTGTGTAAGAGGCACTTACAGGACACTACCACACTCTGGAATATGGGACGTCCGTGAGATCCTCACGCACACATCTCCGATGGGTCTCACTCATATTCACCCAGCAACGACCACGAAGGAGTATTTTAAGAACTCACATACATTAGATAACAAAACTAATACGTCCACGTTGATCACACTGATATCGCTATGCTGATAACAAACTACTACGTCCACGTTGATCACACTGATATCGCTACGCTGATAACAAAACGTCCACGTTAATCACACTACTACATCCACGTTGATAGAGTTTCGTCCGGACAATCGGCCCAAATGTAGATAAATACTGCGGACCTAAAAGAGTCGCCGAATTCAGTCTTGAATTTGGCGGTTAAGGGTGCAGTTCTTCTACGGTCTACAGTCAGTCAGTCTAAAAGTGCAGTTCTTCCACGGTGTAAATTCAGTACAGTGAAGTGTCGACGAGAAATCTTAAGGTCACTAGTGATCCTGTTAACGAAGATTATCTTATGGGTACCACTATGACCCTAACTAACGAAGATTAGTTTATGGGTACCACTACGACCCTAACCAGTGAAGATTAACTTACGAGTACCATTACGATCCTACACAGTGAAGTTCCGAAGGTGAAGTTTTTCCACGAGAGGAAAACGAAGTTCAGATAATTTGGATTACGGAAGTGAAGAAGGAACAATTAAAGAACAATTAAAGGATTATCCTCTGACAACAGAAAGATCTAGCGCAATCATCAATAAGAAGGTACTGTTGCCTTGAAATTCAGGCTCACTTAATCTTTCGCAAGGGTCAATTCTCGTTTAATTTATATGTAACCAACCAAAAAATGCATTTACTAATTAAATAAATTTGTAAAACTAAATTTAAAGTGTTTCTTTTGGCTTGTTCTTGTTGCCAGAGTCATATTAAGTTACAGACTAAAACAAGGGATTAGTAATAAAGAAATTGAGTCTGTTGCCAGCTAGGTAAAATAATAAATAATAGGTAGGACGTAACAAGTTCTTTTATTAGCAAATAATAATATTAGGGCAAATAGCTTTTGGGAAAAATAAAAATTATGAGAAAATAACATTGTGAATAATAAAAATTAGTACAAATATATTTAGATTATGAAAAAAGAGAATTGGGAATAATAAAAATTATGAAAAATGAGAATTATGAATAATAAAAATTATGGAATATAATAATGAGGAATAATAAAAATTATAGCACATTATGATTAGCTGAAATGAGTTTATGTAAACTAAATTTTATGAAAAATAGAATTTGGGGCGTATTCCTGCGCACCTTTTTATATCACAATGAATCGCGACTTTCTTGACCTGTATGTGCAAAGCTTTTTAAAAGCAGGCACTAGCCAACGAAGAATAAAGAAGAAGAAGAAGAAGAAGCGATTTTCTTGTTGGAATTGAAAAGAATATGAAGCTTAAACTTTTTGTATTTGACAGTTTTTTCCTGCAGTGTCGGTATTGTGCATGAAATAATTGATATATACGACTGCGTATGACATATAGTTTCTCTTTCTCGCGATTCATCTGCTCTGCCTGCATTTGTTCCGTTTTCGAAAAGGAATATTTCAACACAAAATATTAATTCCCTCATGAAAGCTGGGATTAAATACCATTTTTATGGGACTCAAGACTACACAAGACCCTACATATTTGGTGAGTTGTCTCCATATATGCCATACAACCTTCTTTAAAAAATATATCCTATAAGAGGGCCGCACTTAGAATAATTTAAAAAAATTTCCATTTTCACGGATATCTAAGTCCGTTTATCCAACGCCCTTAAGGGCATGTAAGACTTACCCGATCCCTACCTTAACGACATTTTTTTTCTCTACAACGTTACGTATAAATTTATTGAGATATCAAATTGAAAATTTCTAAAATTAAAGAAAATTTCCTAAGGTATGTTTATCTGGTCTTAAATTTTTGTAAAAATGTTAATTTTTAGGACCAGATAAACGTCCCTTAATGCTTTAGCATAAATTTCATAAATTTTCAATTTGATATCTTAATAAATGCAGATGTACCGTTGCAGAGAAAAAATGTCGGTAAGGTAGGGATCGGTTAAGTCTTACATGGCTTTAAGTTCACAACTGGAATACTTAGTGTTTTTTGTTGTTTTTTCACAATATAAACTGTGTTTACATTGTGTTTATATTTACAACTGAGTTCGACTACTGGAAAGATGTAGCAAATTATGTTCCAGACCCTGACCAGAAATAAATCTGGTACTTTGTACCTCGTACTTTAAATTTCATATAGGATGACAAACCACTCCTGTTGTGCATACTATGGTTAAAGTTACTTTGGAATCTACCGTAGGTAAACTTGGGAAAAGTGTAGTCCTACTAGATAGAACTTTAAATAAAAAAAATTTTTTTCGATTGGATAAAAATTGACCGAGATAAGGGAGGGGAAATTTTTTGATTTCGTGCTGGTAGACCCTATTTCGAATATACTAAATTTCTTTCTTGTAGAATAAACAAAATTTTGTATATTTCTCATGGAACTTTTTCTGATCTAAGGAATGGTTACAATTATTTTTTCAAATATTGAAAATTTGACCCCTTTTTTTCGAACATCAAAATATTTTTGCCTTTTGTTGAGAACCGACCCTTTTTTATTTAATCTCAAAATAATGTTTAAGGCTTTATTTTTCGTGGCCATAAAATTTAAGATGTGATTTTTTTTTGTTCTCTAAAAATTAAATAAAGAGTAATGAGGTGCATCGACGGCGGCGCTCGAAACCGCTGGGCCGCGCGGCTCGCTCCGCGAAACTTCTCTGGACTAATTTATTGTATCATTTATGTATATTAAATTGTTTAGAGAACAACTCTGTTATGTACCAGCCTCATAGAAATACTTTGTTTTTTCTTATTTTAAGAGATCTAAAATAATAAATTCAATATTAAACAGGTTATTAACACAAAAGTATTTCTTTGATGCAGCGAATTTTATTGCAGCACCATGATTCCTCTCGAAAGGGAAGTTCAGCTAATGCTGAATAATAATGACATAATATAATGACATATAATATAGTGACATAATAATGTCAGGTAACATATTTTAAATATTAAGCGATTTAGAAACTTACTTGCTTGGAATGAGACATTAGATGGAGAATGCAGGGAGTTACTTTTACCCAAAATTCTAAGAGGATATGTGTTGCTGAATTACCATGTTCAGTACATGATGAGTTATTTTTCACTATTTCTTCTAAATAAACAGTCCATAACTGCAAAACAAATATTTATGTTTAATGTTCAATGTGATACAAATAAACTCACTTTTATAGACCCAAAAAAGCGTTTTTTATACAGGGTGGGCCATTTCATTCTATCCAGCTAAATTTCCAGGAACTTAAGCAAGATGGAGAGAAGTGCTTTAGACAAAAGTTGAAGAAGACAGAGGGAGACACACAATGATTACAACTTCCTTGACCTTGAAATCGATTTTTAAGTAATTTCAAGGTCAAAATGATTTTTTTTAATGGGAACACCTATTTTTGATCCCGGATTCAGAAAGAGCGGAAAATTGCACGTTCAGGTATGTAACCAAGTCATCGGTAAATTTTAACCTTGAAGCTAATTGAACACCTAAGTAACGTTTATAATTTCGGGTGTTCTTATTATCTTTGCCCTACCGGACGCTTCAGTCGAGCCAGGGTCAGTTTTAAGGGCAAGAAATAAATTAAATATCGGTTTCTGTTTTAGCAAATAATATAGTACGTTATATTTTCCTATAAGCTACATATCTAAATTACGAGCTAAATGAGTGAGTTGACTTTCAAATAAATTTTAAATGAAATGATGAATTATTATTTGGTGAAATTCTAATTTGAGATTTACATTTGTGTCGGTTTTCTATATACGATGTATACGTGAAAGAGAGCGAGTGAGTATTTGTACGAGAGAGAATACACGCGGTATCTAGACGTTTTACGTAAGTTACGTATCGCTAACGGTCGGGACGGATACTATCTCCTGAGTCCTTCTCTCTCGAATAAACGGTTTACGGAACGTTGCGGAGAGAGAGCGAGAAAGATGAGGGAGATCTCTTTTTAATTTATTTTACTTTTTATTTTTACTTCTTCGCGGTATTTTATCCAGGTACGGTGTTTGACGGGAGAGAACAAGATTGAATCAGGGGTAGGCCAGGTTTTGGGCTGACGTACCCTCTTTGTCTGACAGCTGGACATGGGGGTTCCCGCTGGTCAGATATCAGATGATTCTCTTTAGGATGGAAATGTCAGGATGGTAATATTCCCCAAGTTCTGGAAATCTTCGTCAGGTTTGATCCAGGATAGGTCGGTGTGAGCTGAGTGCACGGCTGTAGGGGTGCCTACCAGTCGTACACTTAGTGGATCTCCCCTGAAGAAGACGTCCAGGTTGCCTCCTGGTCGCTCTGCTATGGTAATAGCCCTCTAGCAGAGAGACCAGTTGAGTTACGTTGATTTGCAGACGAGCTACTCCTCAGCGAACTGATTGATAATGAGTCGATTCGGTGCTTTTAAGCACCTGTAATTATGTAACGACTAGTCGGCGGATGGTAGGGGAAGCCGTCTGGTAGAAATCTCGCCCCGCCCGCTCGGTGACGTGAACTGACAAGAGATAGCGATAGAAGGATAGGAATATGTGACGGGCGACAAGACTGTCCGTCACAAAAGCTCAAATTAGTTTATCTTCATCAATGCTTAATGATTTTTATTTGAAAATTTTAATTTCTGACGAGAAAAATGAAACATACCTTAAAAAACCTAAACTAGTTAGCCTTTATCAATATTTGATGATTTTTACTTGAAAATATCTGATGAGAAGAGCAATTTTGAAAATTTTCTGAAACTGTGTTATTAATTTACTGTTTTAATTTGATTCATCGCCCTTACAAAATTTAGAATACTAAATAATAATCAAAATCTTAAAAACATGTTTAAAGAGAAAAAAGAAAAGTTACTAAAACTGTATGATTAATTTACTTTTTATGATTTTCCAAAAATTTGAAACCATAAAAATAATGTATTCAAAACTTGAATTAAATACCTGTGTAGTAAGAGCTTCATCGAAGATATTCTCACACATTCTCATCTCATCTCATCTTAAGGCTGATGGAATTTGGAAATTGCTCATGTAGAAAAACTCAGATCCCAGGGACGCGACTAGCACGGGGTTCTGAGTGTCAGAACACCCAGACAGTAATTCGACTATACCTACTTGTAATATGCATGGTTGTCTAAATTATTAGATGGATAATACAATTCCACAATAAATGTACTTTTTGAGGGTTTGTAATCTGTTCTTTTTGTTTTTTTTTTATTTATTTTTAATGTGTAGGGTGGCTTCCGACACTCACTGTTTTGAGACACTTGTTGCGCGCCTGTCTAATTCTGTCAACTTATCTGATGCATTTTCAAATACCGCCTCAAAGGCAAAAGAGGGAAAATTTCTATGTTTCTGATAGCAACAAATAGAGATAAGAAATTACTCCAGGGGGCTTGATGATCAGTTCTTCGAAAACTCACTTTTATAGACCCAAAAAAACGTGTTTTATTTCCTGTCAAAAATGGCGAACATTTTGACTTCCATGTTGGAAGAAACTAAATATTGACTTCCACTAGAGATATCTTGCAATTGACTGTAATCTGCCGCGTGATTCAAAATCGAATTAAATTGACCAATGGAAGAATTTCTCTAGCAGGAAGCCAACACGTGCTGCGCGCGCAGGGTGCCACTGTCGCAGCTGTCAATATTTAGTTTCTTCCATCATGAAAGTCAAAATGTCCGCCGTTCCTGACAAGAAATAATTACACGCTATTTTGGGACTATAAAAGTGAGATTTCGAAGAACTGATCAATCAAGCCCCCTCGATTCATTTCTTCTCTATATTTGTTGCTATCAAAAACATAGAAATTTACCCTCTTTTGCCTTTGAGAGGTTATTTGAAAATCCTGGTGATAGACTTGTGTCTTTCTCCAGATTTTGACAGTTTTTGATAGTTTGTTGACAGTTTTTACTTTCAGATTCCATCATCCTTAACAGTCTCTTCTCATCAGTCTTGAAGATTTCCAATGACATGTTACCATCAATATTTTGTAAAAGTGACTAACACCTCAAACATGGCTGACTATCATCCTGATGAGATTGTGGATATGATAATGGTTTTAGGAGAAAGTCATAATAATTATCATGCTGCAGCAAGACTGTACGCTGAACGATTTCCTGATAGACGACTCCCAAATTATTTGACATTAAGTCACTTAACTCAGAGAGCTCGTGAAGGACATATGGTTCACTACGCAGGCACCGCGAATATGACGAAAATTATGCACGTGTTGTTACTGTTCTTGCAATCATTCATCTTCAATGATTGCAATGATCTCGCCAGTTGAAAGAGAGATTGGTATACCAAGAAGAACTTTTTTGAGAATTCTTAGAGCCCGTAGATATCATGCTTATCACATTACTTTGGTTCAAGAGTTACAAGTTAATCATTTTCAACAGCGAATTATGTTTTGCCAATGGGCTTTTCAGATGATAGGAAATGATCCAGATTTTTTTAACTTTGTGACGGAAAACGCAATAGGTATAATTGCCATTATTAGTCGGATGAGAATCCTCATTGGTACAGATCTGTAAATTATCAAAAGCGTTGGAGCCTTATGGTATGGTGTGGAATTGTCAGCGGTTATTTGATCGGTCCTTACTTCTTTGAGGAAAATGTTAATTACAGTTCTTAAGAGATCAGCTGACTGAATTGGTGGAAGATGTTTATTTAGAAACGCAACGAAGAATATGGTTCCAGTAAGATGGTGCACCACCACATTTCGCTCGAATCGTACGGGATTTTTTGGATGAACATTATAATGGTAGATGGATTGGACGAGGAGGTCTAGTTAACTAGCCTGCTTGTTCACCCGACCTCACATCCCCAGACTTTTACTGATGGAATTATTTAAAATATGTTGTACTTGAACAACAACCCACAACTAGAGAAAACGTGCAAGATCGCATTCGTCGAGCATGCGCTGCAATTCCAAGACAAACTTTGCTTGGCACCGTCCGCAATTTCCAAAGACGTTTAATTTTATGCCTTCAAGAAAATGGAAGGAATTTAGAACATTTGCTTTGAAGTTACATAAATTAATAATATTAAGAACAGTGAGAGACGGGGGAACGCACTTTAATCCAGCCCCCCAAATAGTGAGAGACAAGGGGACTCACTGTAATCCATCACTCCAAAGAAAAATACCACTACTACGTCCACGCCTTAAATTAATGATTTTCTAGTATACGATCTAGCCTTGACTGGCTGGATCCCTACACGATCTTGCCTTAACTCGTAGGATCTCTACACGATGTTGCCTTGACTGGCTGGATCCCTACATGATCTTGCCTTAACTGGCTGGATCTCTACACGATCTTGCTGTAACAAATACAAACTGACCCCACAAATGATGCCTCATTTGAACGTAGAATTTCTCGCTCTTTCTGAATCCGAAGTCAAAAGAAGGAGTTCCTACTTGAAAAAACAAAGTTGACCTTGAAAAGACCTTGAAAATCAAGTTCGAGGTAAAATTGAGTGTCACCATTGAATTCCTCGATGAAATTTACTTCAGTAATGAACTTGACCTTCCGGAAAACTTTGTTGATTTTAAATGACCTTCAATTAGCTTCAAGGTTAAAATTTACCGATGACTTGGGTACATACCTGAACGTGGAATTTTCCGCTCTTTCTGAATCCGGGATCAAAAATAGGTGTTCCCATTAAAAAAAATCATTTTGACCTTGAAATTACTTAAAAATCGATTTAAAGGTCAAGGGAGTTGTGACCATTGTGTGTCCCCCTCTGTCTTCTTCAACTTTTGTGTAAACCATTTCTCTCTATCTTGCTTAGGTTCCTAGAAATTTAGCTAATTAGATTAAAATGGCCCACCCTGTATACGTTGTTGATTATGTAACTTTCTCGCTTCATGTTCACCTTAATTATTTGCAGTGAAGTGAAATGAAGTTACTGAATTAATGGTTAATGCTCAAATTGCTGTGTGTGTTTGTGATGTGTAGAGCAACATAAAGTGCGTGAAATGGCGCATCTATACCCGACCGTCTGATACACATTTGGACTCACGTCTGCCTTACCCCCTCCACCAGAGTTAAGTGTCCTTATTAGAGTGTTCTTGGAAGACTGTTACTAACCTTGATGGCCGCGTCTACATGTTTTGACAGCTCATGTGTTTTCATATACACTACACTCTCGAGATAGTCCCCGTCTCGATTGAGTCGAGGACTAACGCGAATGAGTTGGAAGTATGGAATTCGAGCGTTCCCTCCCTACCCCGCGGACCTCCTCGCCTATTATATATAATAACCTGGGGTACAAACGAGAATGGGACAATCGCGAGAGTGTAGTGTATAACATAATTCGTGTAAGTTTTGCATGTATTAACTGCTTAATTATTCAATGTCCGAGATTTAAATTTATACTCATTTTAACGACTGACGCATCCCAGAATATAAGAAAATCTGCTAAGGCATAGAAACAATAAATAGACAATTTGGAGTTGGGTTCCTCGGACGTCAGGTAAGTTGTAAGTACAAAAAAAAATAAAAAAGGAACATAATTTTTGTTTAAATCTAATGATTACTTCTAGTACTCTCCTATACATCTTGTAACGGTATGGGTATACCTTCCCCGCAATAAATTTAATAATAGGCAGATCTCAGGTAGCAATTGTGACGTTACTTTTTGATAAATTAAAGGTCTCCGAAATAACGTACAATTGGCCCAAAATAAAAGAAACTATAATTAAACTAAATGAGCAGTAAAATAATTTTTAATAATAAACTAAAGATATAATATAACATAAGTTAATTTCAAATAAACTATTGGGCGCCAATCCTTTCATGGGATACAATTAATTAATTTGACCATATATTTTGTAATATATATTAAGGTAAAAAAAAAAATATAAAGATAAAGATAAGAGATAAAGATAAGGTAATCTTACAAAATTAGTCAAATTAACCAAATAAAACAACATTAAGATATAACCAAAAGAAAACAACAAAAATAGAATAGCTCAGTCTCAAATACTTCATGATAGAGAGGGGTGGTTCTTTAATCAAAAGCTCAAGTTAACATACTACAGAAATTAACAAAATTTATTAATTTAAAACAAAATAATCAAAAAAAATAAATAAAATCTCACAATAAAATTAAATAACAATATATATATACATATAAATCCAAATTGAACATTCATTGTATAAAGTTTATACATATATATTCAAATTTCTCATAATAAAAGATCAAAATTCGTAATAAAATCAATTATAAAAGGGAAAGGTCTCAAGTCTACAATTAGGGTAATTTCAACTAGAATAATATATAATTTTTAATTGAAAGGGGAGGGTCTCAAACATTAATTTGGGGAATCTCAACTAGTAAATATAAAATTAAGTTTAAATATACATAGAAAAATCTAACAAATGATATCTTACGGCATTCGGCATTCTAGATAAAATAATTTACGGATTAAACATAAATAAATTCACAACATAAATACAATTTTAAGAACAAACCAGTAAAATAACAACATTAAATATCAATATAAATGATGATTTAGCCAAGGAGTATAGAAATAAAATAAAGAAATAAGATTATTCATAAAATATAATAAAAACAATTAAATTCCTGGCTAAATCACGAAGAAATTTTAATCCTACCTTTAAACTGTGATAAATGGAAGCGAAAACGACTCGAAAGCTGCGTGCGGTCACTAAGAGTTCACAATTCTTAAAGAAGAACGAATATATAATCTAAAGTTCGCTCGTCAAGTTGAGGGGAACTTGACGATTTACAATTAAGGAGAAGGGCTGATGCGCGTAAGCCTAATTTCCATATAAACTCATGGTCTGAAGAAGGATAGTTAATGAGGTCCGCTTCCCATTTGTCCATCCTATCGTCCTGTCTTCGTCCTTTTCGCAAGTTATCAGCCGTCGTTGATAGACGAAGAGATTCCGAACTCCTTCCTACGAGAGGGAGTTAGACAGAAGAATTGTCTTCCTGATTAACTATGCGAAGATTCGAAGATGTAAGTGTTGATGATGGACCAAAGAAGCTGTGTAAGTTGGTGGGAATCCTCCAGATTTCATCCTAAGACCTCAGAGCTCGGAAATTGTACAAAAAAAATATAAAAATAAAAATAGTTCCCTAATTTCTTTCTTAAAATTAATAATTTAAAAGTAACTTATTAACTTAAAAGTATAATTAGTTTTTGTAAGATAAGAAAACATAAAATAATAAAATAATAATATAAATAAAACAATTAGGAGTGCCGAATTTGACTCTTTGTGAGTGCAAGAGCTCTCCTTATTTAAAATCGGAAATATGAATTTAAATTTTTGTGACTTGTAAAATCTGCAACGTTACAACTCCCCTCTCCTTAGGGAGGACCTAACAGGTCTCAAACCATAAGGGAGACTATAGTTATCATAAAAGTTTTCAGTCAAAAGGAATATAAAAAAAATTAGAAATCAAAATCAAAATGATCAGCCAGAAAATGTGAAAATAATATATAGAAATTCGGGACTCCTTGACTAAATAAAAATAAAGAAAATCAAAAAAAAATCATAAGTAGCATAAACAAACAAATAAAATCGAGAGAATAACAAGAAAATAAAAGAAGAGAAGAAAAAAAAAAGAAAAGAAACGAAAAGATAGGAAAAGAAAATAGAAGAGAGGAACCAAAGGAATAAAGATTAAACCGAAGAATTAGCCATAAAACAATGATTTTAATAATAATAAAATAAACAATTGAATTTAATAAAATAACGATAACAATAATGTTAGATTTAACAAAGAAGCAATAATAATATATAAAATAACAAAATAATAGTAAAAATTAACAATAATTATAATAGGGGTGTCAAGGGAAAAAAGGGTCTCAAAAGGGAGAGAAAAAAAAAAGAAAAGGGAAAGGACTATAAGTGTCTATAGGGATGGGGTTTAGGAGAGAAGCGAGAACAGCGAGGACAATTTCGGGCTAAAAATTCGGGTTCTCCGCATCCAAAACAAAAAATGGAGAGTGGTTGTGGGCACTGTGGATAACGATGTCCAGTTTCTTTGCAGTTCCAGCAACCAAACTCTCCAGTGGACCGAAGGAACTCAAGGGTGTGGGGGTTAGTATTTTTAGGGGCAGGGACTTTTAGGGAGAGTAGGGAACGAATTCTAGGGGCTGGGGTAGGAGTTTTTGTAGGGGTATTAGACGAGGGTTTACAAGTAGGAATAGAGGAAGGTGGTCTCGAGGAAAGAGGAGATTCGAGAAGAGGGAGGGTGATAGGATGTCCGTGCCCTTTTTCTTTCACTAACCCACAACACTTTATCTCACCGTTGGTCACTAGGGGGTTAACCAGTGGAGGTCCTGGTTGTCAAAATAACTCCCTCAGGAGGTGGCTTTGTGACTTTTGTCCCAACCCTTGAATGTGGGCACCTTCGAGGAGTAATCTTAGCCGGTTGATGCAAAATACCCAAAAAGGAGTTTTAGAATAGAAATTTTGGATGGTGACTCTCTGTTGGTACCCAGCAGAGTCCTGGCTTCTTCTTCATTCCTGTTCCCCTCTTCGCCTTCAAATCTTTATTGGAAAAAGGGTTACGAGTCTATAAGCGGTCAGGCTCGTTGCTATTGATTTTTAGGGCCCTTGCCCTATTTTGGATATTACATGTAGTTCCAAGCATTACTTGATTTTGTGGGACATATATGCCATTATGTTTCTAAAAATTCAATATGGTTGTGTGTTCCTCCCAAATATTTCATGCCAAGATTTTCACAAATGAGATATCAACTTTTCATCTTCTTTAAAAACATCAAATATTCTCTTAGGTAAAAACTCACTAAAAGTATACTCTATGTCAACTGTAATTCTAGGTCTAAATTTTGTGTTGACATGTTTTATGTTAGTAGTCTTAAAAACTTTGTTCAACTCCAGTTCTTTTAACTTTTTCGTTGATAGGAATGTCTTCTTGCACTGATCAGTAATGTTGAGTTTTTCCAGGGGATTCATTGTCAGAGATGTCTAAAGTTTTAAATTCTTGCAGTAACTTGCGAAATTCAATCAAATATTGAAGTAATTGTTTTGTTTCACTAAGTTTAGTTAGAACAGCTTTTACACGATCATCAAACTTTTTGTTCTTGCCAATCATTAGTTTTCAGTTTGAAATTCCGGAGTGAATTAAAAAATAATCCTACCATAGCCTTTTTATATTGTGATGTTACAAATATGCAACTCACAAATAAGATAATTTTTAGTTTAAACATTTTTAAATTCGAAGCTATCATGCTCTCACGAAGAGTAAAATTCGGTAATCCTCTTCGTTTTTACTTACTCTTTAATTTTTATCTTTATTTGTCCATTTTATTTGAAGTTATTTATTATAAATGCTACTCTAAGAAGATTGTCACTATTTTAAGATTTTTAGGGTCGATTTATTTATGTTTTTGTTTATTTTTTTTGTTAAATTTCCTGATCTTGTGGTCCTGACAAAAAGCCACCAAAGGCCCAGCTACTCACTGCTAACAGATTTGGTTCATCAGCATCTACACTTCCGGATCTTCAGCAACATTGGTTTTCTATTGGATCATATTATCTATTGTATCTCATCAAAATGCTCTTGACGTTCAAAGCAAAATTCTAAAATCCTGTCAATTTTGAACTGAAAGATCGATTTTGATCTTCCAAGTTCCAGGGACATCTCTGGCAATGACTGACCGTGGCCAAATGACTATAAATTCTATGGTTAAGAATAGGCAATCTAGCCTACAATTTATTTCTTATTTTATCTCTATGTGTCTGTGGACAGACGTATTTGGCTTTTAATGCCGTTTATTTATCCCTTATTTATTCATCTGGAGCATCAAAGGATTTAATTTTCATCCTAGACTTCACTTGATCCTTAAACTACAGTTGGTCTTGAAAAACAAGAATGGTTCTCGCATCTCTCTCTATCCCATGCAAATGAGATATGAGTCTGTCTTCGTCTAAGACGACTGATAAGAGATAATGAAGAAGAAAAATAAAGGACATAAGACGGACCAGTGACCAGCAATCCTTATCGGCTATTCTTTTCTTTATCGTAGCGATTACGGAAATTCGTCTTACGCGGATCGACTCTGTCCACTAATTGTAAAACTTCTCGAGGCTAACGAGTTAGCGTGAGAATTTTTATCAGTCTCTTGATCCTGTGAACCCTTACTGACAACACGCTTAGCTCGAATTGAAATATATTAGTTGCCAGTTGGTTTAATTCAAAATTGTGAAATTGTTTCTACTATTCTCATCGAATCTTAAGGTAGGAATTCATTTCCATAAATGGTTTAGCCAAGTTTTTCTATTAATATACATTTTTGTATTTTTTTTATCTTACTCCTTGGCTGAATCATCTTATTTAAAATTTTATTGAATATTGTTATATCATTTATAAATTTTACTGTGATTTTATTGTATTTGATTTAAATTTTATTTATATTAATGTCTTTGTAATTTTCAAAATAATTCGGAGTGCTGAATGACCTAATGTCTAACCTGTTATAATTAAAAATTTTGAATTCTCAAAGACCCCCTTTATCTTTAATTAAATTCAACCCGCAACCAAACCCCCCTTTTTGTTTAAATTCAACAAGATCCTAAATTTTTATTTTTTTTTAATATCTAAATTGTTTTAATGTTTTCTTTTGTAATTTTTTTGTATAATTTATTATTTATTGAAAGATTTTAATGTTTTTAATTTGAGCATGTGTTACGTCCACCTATTTATTTATTAACCGACCCACCTGGCAACAGACTCGATTTCTTTAAAACTAATTCCCTCGTTTTAGTTCACAACTTAATGCGAATCTGGGAACGAGGACATGCCAAATGAAAAGAGAGATTTCAAATATAAAATTATACAATTTATTAAATTAAATTACAATTCAAATTTCACAAATTTTAAATTCGAAGATGACTCTTGCGAAAGGTTAAACGAGCCTGAATTTCAAGGTCCTTCACTTTTGTAATACAAATATTCTAAATTGGTCTTCTTCTCGAGGAAAAGCTTCACTTTCGGAACTTCACTAATTCGTGAGTTGACGTTCACTAACAGAGTCACTGGTAGATTTGAGAATTCTCGTGGACACTTTGACTGTACCGACTTTACTTTGTAGAACAACTGCACTCTTAAATGTTGAACTCAAGACTCGACTAACTGTTGATTGTAGAAGGACTGCACCTTGGTCCTGGATTTCGAAAAGATTCGAGAGTTCGGTGTTAGTGCATGTCTATGAGAGAACGAAAACTCGAGAGTTTGTTGTGAGTAAAAGACTCGAGAGTTCGGTGTTAGTGCACATGGATACTCTGCAGGTGCCCACTTGTTTTTCGGGCCAGTTGTCTAGCGAGAGTGGCTTCCGGACCTCTCACTGACGCGTTGAGTGATTTATACTGTGCCTTTGAGGACCGGTGTTTAGGTATGAAGGTCAAATTCCTTTTGTAGATTTATTAGTGTTGCAGGCGACTCGAGTCGCAAGAGTCAGTTACATGAGTAAAATTAAAATGATGATTACAATTAAGTATTGATGAGTAAACTATCCTTATGGCTTATGATGTAATTATTAAAGTGATAATGATGATGATTGATTACTTAATAGTTAATTAATAAATAGTTATTTAATGTCTTACTGACATGATAATTACATGATGATAATAATAATGGTTATTTAGCTAAATATCAATTAATTAATAGTTAATTAATAAATAATTAACTAATATCATGCTGACATGACACATGTCCAATTGATGTACATTTTTATACATTTTACACACAAACTTTATTATGCGAATGTGTATTTTTAATAAGAATTTTATTTGAATTAGTTATTGATTTTTATTGTTATTGTTACTAGTATCTAATATTATGTTATTTTCAATTTCTTTTTTTGTCTTGTATTGAAATTTGCTGATTTGAAATAAATTAATTATTGTTAAATTTTCTATTAAAATCTGAGCTTTATGAATTTGCGAAACTCCCTCTCTACCGATTATTAAATTGAGCTAGATAAATGTCTTATTGATTAATTTTATATTAAATTATTATAATTTTCTAATTTTTTTGTGATATTTTGATTTTGGGATATTGTTAGTTTTCTAGAGATTTGTAAAATTATCTACCTTGTCTGTATCTTTATCTTTATCTCTGCATTTGGAATTCAGATTCCATTATTTACACGTCTCTGGATAAACTGATTTGTCTTTATTATTAATATTTATTTATTCATGTAATTGTCCTAAAAAAGGACTGATGCTCAAATATCTTATTTGTGTAAAAGTCTTTTTTTTTATTACGACGCGAATTTCACGACCCGATGCGGAAAAAGAGAGGAATATACTTATAAAATTTTCGTCAACTAGACGATGAAAGATGATAGGTGATGAGGTATTTATAGTATAATTATAATTATTTATACTATTTGTAGTATTTATTTATAGGTATTTATTCTATTTATTTATATTTATGTATACATTTTATAAAATGTATAAAAATGTACATCAATTGGACATGCTCAAATTAGAAACATTAATGTTGAATGAGCTGTAAGGTAAAACAGAATAAGTGCCCAATATTATTTGTGAGGAAACCCTAGAGATTAAAATGACTGTATCGGTTTAAGAGTGCACTATAGTTTTACGATAGGGTTTATTAAGAGGAAGTTTCAGGGTCAACCGTAGAATATATTTCCAGGTAAATGTAAGGGTACTTCTGAAAAGAAAGCTCAAGAAGAGTAGTGTCGATTGAGGACCGAAGCGAGTAAGTCCAGTGGAGAATGAAGTGTAACGCTCTGTCCTTATTATAATAGTGTTTTTGTCTTTTCTTCTTAACCAGTGTTTATTTTTCGTAATAAAGTTCAAGTTCAGTGATTTTTCTTTGATTCATTACAAACCCATTTCACCCAAGTCTTTTTAAGTAAAATTAACAATTAAAATCTTTCAATAAATAATAAATTATACAAAAAAATTAAAAAATAAAACATTAAAGCAATTCAGATATTAAAAAAAAAATATTTTGACTTATTTCAATAATAAATAAACTAAAGAAAAAGTGAGCGTCACACTATAGAAAAAAAGTTCATAATGAATCATTTAGTGATGAGTCATAATAATAATAACTTTTGTCCACTTGAACATCCTGTGGATTAGCACTCTCTTAAATCAAATGTTACATGTGTACATATAGTATAGAGGTACACATAAATACTCTAAAATTCAATAAAGATCCGATTACAAACTGATCTCTTTCATGCGCCAAATTAGATTTCTTTTCCGGTTCCCACACGACTTAAAAGGCTAATAACCGATACATATATTATATAATATATTTATTATAATAACAAATGACATTCAAATCTTAGCATCTTTAGCTCCCTTAAGAATTTATAATTTTTTTTCAAATGCTTCACTATATATTGAGCAGAAAGCTTTTGCTTCTGAAAAACTGTAAAAGTTAGAACAAAAACTCAAAGTTTTTTTTAAACTATATACTATTAAAGGGTTTACCCACTTTAGAATTTTCAAAAAATCGATTTTTTTATTGCATTTTTTGAAAGTATATATATCTGAAAATATCATACTAAAATTTCATAAAGATCGGAGGAGTCTAAGTGTACTTTTAGGCGCTGTTTACGTAGCTACCCGAGCGCGCTAATCCGCACCGGTCGGATCGGATTACTACTGCTGGTATTGTTTCTGATTGACTGCGATTTTTTCACTTGCGCATGGCAAGAAGAAGAAGATGAAATGAAGAAAGGTATAATGTACGTTGCAGGCAACACTGATTAAGGCCAGGTAAGATTCTTTTACGATTTTTCGTTGAAAAAATTTTAAACGCGTTTTTCTCGAAACAACGTTTATGGACGGCTTGTTGATAAAATCTCTGAAACTACTTAACCGATCATTACCAAAATTTTACTACATATTCTTTATGAGTATAACTATAGCGCATATCATACGATTTTTGAAATTTTGATTTGAACTATTTTTTTTCGCAAGAAAAGGTGAAAAAACACGTGTTTTTTCCTTACTTTTCGAAAAATGTCCGCCATTTTGTTAATTTTGAAAAAATCAAAAATCGTATGATATGCGCTATAGCCATTTATCTGCTGAATCTAAAACCGTTTCATTTTTTTTTGTTTCAGACCATCCGTTCCAGAGAAAACATCAACAGCGTACACCCTCCTTTTTTTATCTTCTTTCAACCATCATTTTTATTTACCAATATTCACTAAAATGAATTAAAAAAAAATTTCATGTATTTCTAAAATGCATTTTTTGTATGTAACGTCTTATGTACCAATATCTTTAATTTAAAATTATGAAAAAAATTCTTGAAAACAGCCTTATTTTTGCACGTCTAAAATGGGTAGACCTCTTAACTGGAAAAGTAGGTAGGATTTTTTTTTATATCAATTTTTGTAGAAATGGTGCTGTTACGTCCTAACGTAGTAACCTAACACTATCAACGATAATTCTTTTCATTTTACGCGCGAAATTTTAAATTACTTAAAAACCTTAGGAGAAGGAGAAAGTACGAGTGAGATGGGCGATCGGCGTTGCGTGTCACTCCCAGTGATCGCATATTTGAAACGCCGACGGACGCACACAACTGAACCTCTATGTCCGTGTGACTAAGAGTAGGAGACCGACTTGCTATGCGCGCGCAACCAAGTTCTCCTCCATTCTTATTTCTCCTCTTTCGAATTCGAAAACTCGAAGATTATAGAGGGTGGAGATTTTGCTCTACAAACTTCGGAAAACTCTGCAGGTAGTCTTCGTTATCTCGAACCATGATCTATCTCTTGCACGATTCTTAGTTTATGCGACAATTTTGATTTTATGCTTTTTCAGATGCAGAATATTAATATATATTTAATATATATTGTAACGATTCTTCCTTCTTGTATTGGCTGGTCCTTGTAGATCTGAGTGGATTTCTTATTATAGACCTTATGCCCTCTTATAGGCTAGAATCGTGGGAGTGGGATGGTTCTTGAGAGAGGCAAGTAATTACAAATATCGATTCAATAATAAATAACAAAGTTTATTCAACCAAAGACTGAAATAATATAAGTCCATGGTTGTGGAAAGACTCGACACAATACTAAGTCTGTTGGTAGTAATGGCTCGATACAAATTAAGTTAAGTTCATCGCAAACCGTGAGCACGATCAAACATATTCAAGTTCAAGTATAAATGTTTGAGATTTAAACAAAATTGAATCTCAGAGCAAAACCGAATTTACATGAATCATTACGCGATCCTAAGAAGAAAAACCCTCTCCTGGCCCTGACTGAGCGTACATTGAAAGTGGTTAAAAAACCTTTATACTCTACAAGATCCTATCTGTTCAGTCATGCGCAAATATTACCCTTACAGCACACAAATCTAAGTCAGTCTTGTTAGTCGCGCTATGACGTCACACCGTGAACGTAGCGAAAGCTCCCGGTAAGTAGCCCCTCCGTATAACAACCGTCTTTCTCCACCCTGATAAGTTCCCCAGCCTGGTACAGCGTGCGAAGGAGCTTGAAAAAGATGGCGACTGTTAAGACGGACTCGTAGAATTTGTCAAGTTCCCACAGCCTGGTACAGCGTACGAAGGAATATTTTATATTTTTATCGTTTTTAAAATATATGACTGTAAAAAATTTATTGGTGTATCTTTTATCGTGTATTTTGTCTGCAAATTGCTGCAGAAGTTAAAGTTTTTAATTTCTTTTTACATAAAAATTGTAGGAATGCTTCAATATGTTTTGAAGATAATAAATGTTAATGATTTAAAACATTTACAATTTACAAAATAACCTTTTGCAAAAATGTACGAATTTTTTAATAGATTGTATTTTAAACTACAAACAGCTTTTAAATATTGATTCATCATTTGCATTAAAAATAATATACTGTAGGAATTTATAATAAGCTCAAACTTAAAAAAAATACAACGGTAAAACTTACAAAATTATAATTGGAAGAGGATAAAAGAAAGAATAAAAATATTGTCAGAGGATATATAAAGATGCCAAAAATTAAAGGTTTATGATCGGTTACGATTTTAAAAACCTGGCCCGCAAGAAAGTATTTAAAGTGTCTAACTGCTTCGAAAACTGCAGTGAGTTCTCGATCGTAAGCGCTGTATGATCGTTGAGTAATTGAAAACTTTCTTGAAAAAAGGCTAATGGCTTCCAAATTTTTTGGAAATGGCTTCTTTTTTTTTTATCATGTGAATCGAAGTTGCCCATGAACTATAGGCAACTTCTATGGACGGTAGATACCGTCTTCGATAAGCTGTTTACCCACAGGATGTTGAACTGTTGTAAGTTCTGGAAACGCAGAAAGAATTTTAGCTACAGATGAATTCTTATCAATGAAACTAATACCATAGATACAGGCAACTTTAAGGGGTTAGGTGGGTTTCAGAGGCTAAAAAGTAGGATATTTTTACCATTTATCATATTTTTTATTTAAATAATTCAGCATATCAAAGGTACATGTTTCAACAGTATTTTGTGAAATTTTCATATAAAAATTCCGAAAACTCAGCATTTGGTACCATATTGTTTCATCACAAAACGATGAATCAAAGTTATTTTCTGCACTTGTTTACTGAGACGTACTTTATCTATTTTTCGAGCTTATAACGCAGTGCGCGAATAAGTGAAGTTTTAACTGAAATATAATGTGAATATGAGCCACTAAAATTCTTTTGCCACCTGAAACGAACACAGAAGATCCTTCTCTACAGACTGCAACAGTAAAAATCCAAAAAATAATTTTTTTTTAAATTTTGGTCAGCTTTTTGGGTTTTTCGACCACTGTGCAACATACAGACGCAGCCATCATTATAAATATCATTTCTCTCGTCTACCACCAGGGAGCAGTAGCTCATGGACTTACGTTACGTAAGGCGACGACTGCGCACCCAGACGAGAATCACGACAGATTTTCAGTTCTGTACTGGCCGTTTACGTGATAAGTTTGTTTTTTTGAGTTTTGTAGTTGTAAAGTAAAAAGTGCCTAAATCAATTATTTTGGGTCTGCGGAAGTAAGGTAGGCGTTTCGCTTCTACATTTCTCCAGTTTATGTTTGAGATTTAAAGTTTCTGTGAAGTTACGAAAATTACGTAACATGTGGCTAACGCCCATTTGCTTGGTATAGAGTCCTTTTTTTTCTTTGTACTTTCGAGTATAGCTTTTAGAGTATTTGTTTGGATGTAATTTTAGAGAATGTTTGAAGTAATTCATATCTTGTAGAATTAAAAATAGTCTTGTAAAATTATAGAGTTTCTTTTTCTGCGATTCAAAACTATAAAGCTTAATGGTTATGTAATGATGAGCCGACGCTCATATGAAATATAGCGCCGTCTCTCTATTTCTTATTCTCAGTACTTGTGAATCAATCTTATTTTTGATGATTGTTGATTTTGGCAATTCAAATTGTTTTCGAAATTCTAACAATTGAATACGTGTAATTACGTAACAAGAATTGTATGTGTAGAGAAATATGACGTCACGATTTAAACGTGAGATTATGTAACCTTAAAGTCTGAGATTTCCAACTAACATTCTTTCGTACATTATTTTCTAATTTCCGATTGTTCAAATTTCCCTGGATGTGTGGTCCCAAGAGTAGAAATAGAGGGCGCTGCGCGCCAGATAAATAATTTTTAGTCTTAGACGCACGCTTCGCGGGGACGCGAATCTTTTTCGTTTACACAAGGTCTTTGTGGCGGTTTATTGTTTATTTCATGTAACTCTTTATGTAAATCTTTTTTATACCAGTTTATTTCTTCAAAATAAACTCATCAATTGGAAAATCCTCTTGTTACATGTTTTCTTTTATTTTCAACTTAATTTCAGCCTGAGTTGTTTTGCGCCCCACTATAACCCTCTCTTAAAATGAGCTAGTTGGAGTCAATTTTATTTTCAGGATTTCGAGAAAAATTTCAGAGATTCGAGTTTTGAGCGGTATTCAAAATACCTGGCGTCCTTGGCAATAAAATTCTTAATTTTTGGGAATTTACTTGGGTGATTAATTTTGGAGCGGTACTCAGAGACAAAGGAGTCCCTATAAGTCGAGATTACCTTTACAAAGCCAGTTTCTTTTTCAACTGCTCACTACAAATTATTTATCAAAAATAGGCTATTTTTTAGTCTCTAGAGTGGTGTTACCCTTTAGACATTCATAGAATTGTATATGTAGTAAATTCTAAATTTTTAGAAGAATTTTTAGAAACCTACTGTTTTTTTATAACACAAAATATGTGTGGTGGTAAGGTAGATTAGTGTTAAAATCTTTTATTAAAATTCGAAATAATAAAAAGAAATGCGAATCTTTCTGTACTTTGTGTAAAATAAGAATTAATTTTAATCTAATTTTCCTCTAAAAAATGTGCCTTCCTTGTTTTTAAATGTTATAATTTTTGTATGTTATATATGTTTTTTATATTCTCTAAATTGTGATACTTTAGGAGCTATTCATATACACATTTATAGATAGAACATGTTAATATAACTTATATTTATAATTTATAATATAGATATTTATCTTCTTCTTTCTGATTCTGAAAAAACTTTTCTTCATTTTTCGCAAATTATTGGAAAATTTATATTACAAAATCATTGTGATTTTTAAAAATAAAGAAATATTTGGATGATTTTGTCACAACGTTATCAGTTTATCAATTTTTAAAATTCAAGTACTCATAATTTAGTAAATAAATTTTTCTCTTGAAACTAATAAAAAAAACATGTACCCACATAGCAAACCCCTAAAATGCAAAGTAAGAAGTTTAAGAATTTCTTTTGGAGATATAGCAACATAATTGTATATCAAAAATATTATTCTGCTTCATACCTGACATAATATGAATGCTTGGAAAAGAGCTGATATATGCTGCACACTTGTTCTTGACTGTTCAGAATATGCGCTCAATATAACTTGGATATGATCAGCTATATAACAGGATCCTTCCAGAGGTATTGGCTGTGCATTTGTCATAATATGTCCATGTGTTTGGATGTTACCATGAATCGAGTGCGTAACGCTATGAATCAAAGATCCAAGCAATAACCATGTCAATAGCCTAACGTGACTAATGCATTCTGCATATTCTCGAACGCTGAAAGCAAATTAATTTTTACTTGGTTAATCCGTTCACATACACACGGAGAAAAATTTAATTCCAAATCTTCAATATCATTGCTATTATTTCGGATTTCATTTCCAAACAAGTCTACCTTTTCATATCCAGGATGAAAATTTAATAAATGATTCATACGCAAATATTTCAATTAATGGTCAAATAGTAAGAATAAGTTAGTAGGAAATTATGAAAAGAATCTCTATGCTGCCTAGTGGATAATTTTATACAAAGTATAAAGCGTGCACAGATTTCACACTGCAATTCATATGCGAGCCTAGGAGTAGGGGCCAAGCGACCAGAGTATATCCGAGGGGCTATTCAGTGAGAATTCAAGTTAGTCTATGTTAAGGACATGTGATACTTTACCATAAGAGCAAATTAGTTATACCAATTACACATTCATAATAATAAATATATTTAGCTAATAAGAGTCAATAAACGTTCGTCTATATGAAGCAAAGGTTTATTGATTTTTATTTACTAAAAATATTTATTATTATGAATGTATAATTGGTATAACTAATTTGCTCTTATGGTAGAATATCACATGCCCTTAAGGGTGTTGGAGCGCGGGAACAAAAAATTGAAAAAAAAGAAACAAAAAATGGTAAAATCTATGGAATCAGTCTAATTTCCCACCTCATTTCGATACATATATGGTAAAATTGCAAAAATGCACTGTTTGATGGGTTCTTTCATCGAGATGGGTTTCTCGATGGCAGAAGAGGGGTCTAGTACCTCTTTTTGCGCAAAAAACAATAGTTTTATTTAAAAAAAAAATATTTGAGATATGAGAAATAAGATGGGTGCAGACAATATTTTTTTAGAGAGTAGGCATTACTTACAGATGTCAAAATCCCTTTTTGCTCGCACAATATGTAAATCACTGCACTGGCGGGGAGACAGAAACACTCGGAATTTTTTTCGTCACTAAATGCACTCACAATTACCTACTAAAATTGTCTAAATAATTATTTTGACAAGATTCTTTCGTCGGAAAGTACATAAGAATAATGTTTCTTTCCATCTTCGTGTACGAGCTGTCACTTTGAAACAGAAAACATCGTACGACATGCACGTCAAGTCCGACGAACCACATTGGAGATTCCGCGGCGGGTATTTCAAATGTCAATTAAAAATAAATGTGTATTTCTAACATTAATTTTTAATTGAAATTTGAAATACTCGGCAAACGTCGATATGGCGGCACAACTACATACCGACGGAATCACCAACGTGCTTCGTCCGACTTGGCGCGCGCGTCGTATCACATTTCCGCTAAGAAGTGTCAACAAGAATTGAAAGAGACATTATTCTGATGTACTTTCCGTCGAAAAAAAACTTGTCTAAATAATTATTTAGATAGTTTTAGAGGTAATTGTGAGTCCATTTAATGACGAAAAAAATTCCGAATGTTTGTGTCTCCCTGCCAGTGCAGTGATTTACATATTGTGTGAGCAAAAAGGGATTTTGACATCAGTAAGTAATGCCTACTCTCTCTAAAATATTGTCTGCACCCTTCTTATTTCTCATATCTCAAATCTCTTTTTTAAATAAAACTATTGTTTTTTGCTCAAAAAGAGGCACTAGCCCCTCTCTTGCCATCGAGAAACCCATCTTGATGAAAGGACCCGTCACACAATGCATTTTTGCAATTTTACTATATACGTATCGAAATGAGGTGGGAAATTAGACTGACTTTACATGAAAAATTTTTTTTCAAAACGGGTTAGGTGTGTAATAACTAATAAAGAAAGGGGTATTTTTGCTACTTTTTTTAATATTAAATAAAATATTTTATTAAAACAATTTAGAATATTAAAAATACATATTTAAAAAAAATGTTCTGAAATTTTCATTTGGAAATTTTGAAAATTGAACCGTTGGGACCTTATTTCCCTTGAAGTCTAAAAAAAGAGTGCTCTCGGCGTGGAAATAATAACTTATGACTCGTTCATCTAAAATCAAAAAACGAAAGATTGTCCTTTAGTACATCTATAAAACTCGTGCTTGAAAGAAGGAAAAAAGAAAATATTTGAATTTAAACAAAAATCCTATTTTTGATTAAATTTTCACCATGTATTGTTTTGTAAAATTAGTTGTATTAACAAAAGAAAAAAATCTCTCTTTCAACCACTAGATAATGTTATTTTGAGGAAGTGTACCAAATTTGAAGAAGATCGGTTCATAACTTTTTTAGAAATCGTGTCCACCGACTTCAAAAATAGAGTTTTGAGAAAAACGCGATTAAAGTTGAAGGAAAATTTTTATGAACTTACATTCCAGCACCATAAAGTAAAGAACCTGCTGCAGCGGTAATATCCAGGGTAACTTCTTGCTTTTGTCTGTGACACTTATGGTTACAATTTAAAGACACTTATAAGTTATAGCCGCAGACAAACCTCGTTTCTCAGTATCACTCCGCGCGCCAGACTCACTGGCTATGGGCGTGTCTTCGATTTAAAGTTTTAAGTTGATATTCTTGACATATTGTACTATGTAATAAGCAAAAAAAATCGATTTTTTGAAAATTCAAAACCCACCTAACCCCTTAGGTCGCTAGAAATTTATCTAAAACTTTCTTTGAAAAATGGAATTCCCCGTCATAATGATTTTATTTCCTTAAAATTGTAAATTTCAAACACTAACTAAAATATCTGGTATTTTCCAAAAGAATTATATAGTTTATGCTTTGTGAAAGGATATTGTCACCGTAATCTGGTACTATTTTATTGCAGTACTAATTTAGGGCAAGCGTCCTCGTCAGAGCATTTTCTTTTATGATAATCCTAATTTTCTACTTACCTACAGAAACCCCCAAATTAGGGGATCGAACGAGGGAGTGTCTTTCCACCTCTTCTCAAATTGTAATTCTCCCTCCACTCTGTACTTCAAAATTCTACCTTACTGACCTTAATTTTTAATTTTCAAATTCAGACTGTTTAAGAACCTCTAGACAAGAACATCTGAATACTCTATCAGACTTGCTCTCAATACGCGAAATAGTATAGTCAATCAATCAACTCTGTAATTTTAATAACTTTTAATAAATTTTTTTTAAGAATCCAAAACATTTATTTAAAAATTAAATACATCACATTAAGTTGGGGTGTATTAGTGCTTCTACATCTGCATATTTTTTCAGTCTATGTTAATTAGACTACCAAGTACTACCCCGACTTCTCTGCGACGACCGTAGTGACGACAAGAAACGACCAATGACTTACCAGTGACAACTAAAGACAACAAGGGACTCATTGGAAGTATCGTTGATAGCATGCATCACGATTTAGTTGTCTGTCTTCTTCTCTCGCAACATGAGTAAAGGAGAGTGACAAAGGGTACGAATGTTCGCGAGTTGGACCCTGTTGTCTTCAAAAATGGATTTTCAAAATTAAATTTCTGAAATATATGGCTTTGTATAAAATTTCATGATGCAACTTTTATTCTCTTGCAAAATAAGTTTTATCCTTTACAGTTTTTAAAACAATTGAACTGGCATTTTATGTGCCGTAAAAATTGGATTTTATGACAAGAAAAATAAATGCATATTTTAACTTCAACTCGCTACAAAAGTCAAAGTTATGTCTCTATATTTTTACATACAAATTGAATTAGATGTGCTTCAAACTGTTTTGAAGATGACTTGCTTTGTTTAAATTTTTCCGATTTGTTATAAAAAAAGCTATTAATTTGTTTGCCAAGCGAAACGATTCATAATGAACATTTCTTCCATAGTAAGTTTGGGTTTACTCAAAATTTCCTCGTTAAACGAAGTGTTTGCAAAATGCGTATTTTGATACTGTTTGTCAAAAAAATGTATAGGTTTTTTTTATAACAAATTGGAAAATTTTAAACGAACATATAATCTTGAAAACAGTATATCTTCAATTTATATATAAAAATATTCTGAAGCAAGTTTGAGTCAAAAAATATTTTAAATTTTGTTTTTCACAAAATCAAGTTTTTTCACTTTCTTTCAGAAACAGTAAAAGATACAACTGTACAATTCCATAGATTTTTGTAGGGCTAGCAAAAAAATGTCTGTGTATTAAAAATTATATATTATAAGTTGTATTTAATACAATTGTTTAAAATATTACACTACGAATCAATAAATAATTATAATATATCATTAAGATTTTTATATAATTTGACAGTTTCATTAAATTACAATCAAATTTTAATTATTTGACCATATTTTTAATATTGCTGTTTATCTAGCCGATTATAATTTTGCAGTGTTTCATTTTATAGAGAAAAAGGTATTATATTATCGAGAATTTGAACACTTTTAACGATATTATACTACATATTTTTAAAATTATAAAAATAAAGTAAGTGAAAGATTAAAAAGATTAAAAATAATACAAATACGGCACATAAAAAAAGTAATTGAAAGATTAAAAATTAATACAAATACAGCAGATAAAAAACCAATGAATAACTAGAGTGAGTTTAAAAATTTTGCTATTAAAAAGTAAAAGTTTGACGTGAAAGTTTCACTTCTCTTGCACTGAGGGGGTCAAATTTTACACAAATTTAATACTATTTAAGCTAAGCAAAAGAAGTGAAACTTTTACGTCATATTTTTCTTTTTAGTAGAAAATTTTTTAAACTCACTCTACTTATTCATTTTTTTTATGTGCTGTATTTGTATTGATTTTTAATCTTTCAATTACTTATTTTATGTGCCGTATTTGTATTATTTTTAATCTTTCACTTACTTTATTTTCATCCGCAAACAATACCCAAAGTTTCACTTCTGCCTTGTGTTCTTTAACACACAACTTTATTTTTATTCACGGGCCCGTATTTGTAATCGTATGTCGGTATAGTATTTGTTTTAAATTGTTTTTCAATTATTGTTAGACATTAGTGGTACAATTTTTTTACACGAATATTTTAATTAATAAAATTCTTTATTATAATATTGCACACATAAATAAACAAATCAAAAACCCCTGAAAGGGTTAAGTCATCACTTATATTGTTTATCTTACTTGAGATGTTGAATGAGGTCCGGAAAATATCTTCCGCAGTTGTGTCGCATCCTGACACGCAACAAATTCTCATAATTGATGTTTTAATGAACATGTGGCACAATTCGTGGTGTTACGCATTTCGTGGCGCCCCTCTGGTGGATTAGGTGGATAGAACTGAAAGCTGTTACAGTATCCAGAAATGATGTTTGAACTGTTCGAACATTATGTGATTAGCATCAGCAACACACTCTCTCTCGACATATTTTTGCGATCCACCACTCGCATAATTGACCAAATCACTCACATTTAATAAAAAAGACATTTTTTAATTTTTTACATTTGACATTTCTAAAACTTTCAAATTCAAACATCTTTTCTGGACACTGTGGCAGCTTTTAGTTCTATCCACTAGAGGGGCGCCACGAATCGTGTAACACCCCGAATTCAGTGTATCAAACGTCTCGTACATCATGAAGTCATGTTCGAGAATTTCCGCCCGAGTTCGCTTTATCTTTCACTCGCCCATTCTTTATTTACTCTGTCCTTTACTAAACCTATGTGCGACACACTATCGATATATCAAATGGTACATAATTTTTTACCACCAAGACGAGCGCAAAGAAGTTTCACTTCAAAAATAAAATTAGTTTATGCAAAGTGTCGTTACTGAAACAGGTTACATGGTTGACTATAAACATTTTAACTGAGACATAAACCGAATTCAGTGATAAAAGATCTAGGTATGATGAACGCATACTGTTCAATATTAATGTATCATGAATTAAATCATTTTTTATGAATAATTGTCCATTTCCATTTACTCCAAACCACTGTCACAAAACTCCTATCTTCTTTTGATTACCTTCAATATTCACATAATTGCTAGAATATTCAGTAGTTTTTTGTATTTACCCACCCAAATAACAAAAATCTAGAACAAAACCTACAAAGAATTGATTACCCGAGTCGAAATATAAATCCTTTTTGTATTCTCTATGATCCTGAATTATAATTAATTCTTTTTTAGATCTCCTTAGTACTCGACATCCGTATTTGATTCTCTTAGTTCTTATTTATTGCAATTTTAATCCTCTTTGAATCTCTTTAAAATTTTTCTAGGATTTCAAGTTCTCATTTACACCTCTCATAATCTCTACAATATTTTAAGTCCGATTTCAATACTCTAATAATCTCTGGAATAGCAAGTGCAACGTCGAGTGCAACGCATGCACAATAGAGTAGCGTCTCCGCTTCGAAAGATGACGTGGACATTTTCCAAAACGTTTTAACCTTCTTAGACGTAATTTTTGTGCTCGCGCATTTATTGATATTTGTACGGTTTACTGGTGAAGTGTAATTTATTCCGAAGAAAAATCCACAACATGAATGACAACAATAAATAAAACCGGTAAGATTTTCACATCTATTTGCATTGCAAATATAAAAAAGACGTGTTCTTTGATTTAGAAGATTTGAGGTTAGATTTTAATATCATATAATAAACTAATGCTGCGATTTTTGTACAATTTTTTCATATTTTCTTTTTAATATTATTATAAAATTCAGCTAATAATGTACTATATATTTTATAAAAGTAGTATACCTAAGCCGGTTCTGTGACACCACTACAAGCTTCCATACACCGCCACTAGATGGCGGCAGAGCACGGACACCCAATCGTTACTAGATCGATATGTATGGTCACTATTTTACTAACCAGGATATCAAGACCGGTACTGCTGCACCTCAGGCAGTAGTCGTGGGTTTCTCCGCACTCCCTGTCCCGCTGGGGCATAGTGTGGACTTGCCTCTAAAATATGTGCAATATTCAGAGGCGCGCATTTAAATTTCACTACAATCTTGAATCTTCCAGAAACTTCGAGAACTTCTTAGAACATTCTAAAAACTTCGAGAAAATTCCAAAAACTTTAGTATATTAGCTTTTTTTTAATATTTTTAAATTTACCCTATTATTAAAAACTATTGCTTAAATTTATGACAAGATCCCAGCAGACAATATTGGTTCATAACCCTGCTAAATTATAATCTACTAATATTGCGAGTAGATGACGTTAAAATGATGGAAAATTTAACTTATACTAAATTGGATAGGTGTTAAGTAAGTGTAAACATGTGTATTAAGTTTAATTTCTGGTTTATTAAAAAGCTTAACTTAAAAAATACAAAAGGGAACTCTTAACTTAATTTTATTTTTACATTATACTTTTAAGTTAGAACATGAGTTCATAAAACAGTTATAAAAGTTCACTCATCTCGCGATCGACGGCACCACTCGGGTCTTGTGTGCCGTCGATCGGTCGACGAACACTCTGACGTCACCACGCAAGACCGGCTATATGTAGACTTTAAGATTCGCTAATTTCTATACTACGCAGGCTACGCAGTACGGCGCTGAGTTTCGAGCGCCGTCACTTCAGTGTTGGCTCTCAAGGGTCGGTCAGGGGGGACGTAGAATCAGCCAAGCGTGAAAAGTGCCGTCGATCGCCGTGATGCGAGATGAGTGTTTTTCAAAGTACTGTTACTCATAACAGGGTCGGAACTGTCAACACTTTTTGTATCATCATCATCAACTTTACTTCCACTATAATTTTGGATTGGTCCTAAGGCGTCAAGAACCAATTCTACAGAACCAATTCTTCAGAACCAAAGCATTTCGAATAGCACACTGGTAATTCCAGCACTGAGGATGATTATTACAAAATGTGGAGAATGTGTTGCAAATATTCTTAGTGATATTCTTGACATAAACTGCACGGGCGTGGCATAGCTTATCTCGTATTATGAGTCGTACTTCTTCACAGAGAATTTCACCTGATGCCCACTCGAGACCATGGTAATTTCTGGTAAGCCACAGATTCTCACTCTTGTATTTGGCGGATAGTGAGTTCTAGTAGTTGGGTGGTTCAAACAGAGGAAGTGTGGCCAACTCCTTAAAGGCAAACTGGTTGATGGGCTTTTTGAAGCCTTGCACGTCCATGATGAACTCCATCTCAACGAAAACTGAACTTTGAGGTTTAAATTGTCTCTTTATATACCTTCAGCTACTTCTTTTCCCACCCCCACCACTGCCTCAAGTTATCCCCACCTTATATCAACTTTTTCACTCCACCACTTATGGGTTGATACTGAACAATACGGTCATGTATGATAAGACAGTAGGCTGCAATTTCAGCGGGAATATTGTTTACAGATTCAAATTCCACACGAACGTCTACTGAGGTTTGTTTGAGAAATTCATTTTGTTTGGAGCTATCGATAACGATTAGAGGAACGTATTGTTTGAATTCATTTTTCATTAAGATTGGTTCAGACTATAGTAGGATGTCTGGAAGTTTGCATACATCTCATACAATATGGCAAACTGATTGTGATTAATGTCCACATTCAAATTACCATATGGGTAGTACTGTGAATTCAGGAAAACCTTGACGTTGGTTATACTGCAGTGATCGAAACGATTAGCATAGTTCTGTAACTTATTCTTTCTAGCAGTTTGAAAACTTAGTATAATGTAACGTGATTTTTCCAATTGAGTTGAAGTCTTCACAGTCCATATGTGTTTTGAGGTGAGTGGAAAAAGAGGTTACTCATACAATTCCCAAGAACGAAAACTCATAGTGATAGATCTTTTGCTGATCAGAAAGTATTACATAAGGTATTAGCCACTCTACTTTGAAAATTGTGATTTTGAATGCTTCCTCAGTTTGTCCCTGTATAATAGCATTCACATCGGTGCGTGATCTTGTCAGGATAAGCTCATGTTTTGCATTCACAACGATTTTTTTATAGTCTTCAGCAAATCGCAGAATCATACTGAGTGGTATAGTTACATCAAAATAACCTTCATCATCAGTAAGACGTCTTGTGTATTCCATATCGAGCCATCCTGCATTCTCCATAAGAGAACTTTGTCCAGGGTTGAGAGAGATGAAACCTTTGATGGTAGTGGTGAAACCAACATTTTTGCATCTGTCAATTTCAATACCGTTGAGTTCATAGTGAATTTCATTAAATAGAAAGCACATGGCATTGCTTACAAGAGTTGTAGCAGTAACGGGTGTAGTTCTATCAGACCTTGTCAGTCTTCCAAAAACATGTACTGAACTCTTGCTAGGAAGAATACACAAATCCTGCTGCTGAACAGCGATACGAATTTCATCACTGTTTTTGAATGTGTTGTCTCACAGTGCACAATGGACTCATCAAATTTCACTGGTGTTTGAATCATCAACATTTCTTCCATTTTTGTTGCAACAGAAAAAAATGATAAATATCTTGAATGGTCGCTTCAGTTTTTTCTTCCACGGTGTTTGATCTTGAGACCAAGTTTTTTCAGGAAGAGCACGTTCTGAAGTATTAGTGCCTTGCAGGTTGGTTGAGAAATGGCTTTTGCCTCGCCTGTTGGCTCAGTTATATAGGCTCTACTTCTACCTCCTCCTCCTTCTTTGCGATTATACATAATACCCATTAGGATGATTTGAGGTGATTGTTATAGTTTCACTACGAAAGTTGACTAATTCTCCGTCTTGATCGACAATGCGAATTTGAATTTGATGTATTGTCTTCACTGCAATTGGGAGGTAAATGACGTGTGAAGGCACTTTAACGATCTTATATCTTGGTGGAACAATTGGGAAGAACTCGTCAAGTGTGTGCACTTTTCGTTCATTGATGTATGCTTCTGTCGTCATATTACACTCAACTTTAAGAACATTTATTTTAAGAATGGCTACTGGAAGGTCTGAAGTGTGTGTCTAGTTGGCTTCGAGAACACGTGATGTACATCCCAGCAACCGTCCAATAAAATCGTCTGGTTGAAAGTTCACTTCAAGATTGCTCTTGACTTCACTGCGCAACGTATTGTTGTTAGGTTTGATACTGATTACAATACCTTTAGCACATTGGTACATATTTTTCAATGTCTTCAATCTCATAGCTACCAGTAGGTATAGTCACCACATGTTCGCCAATATAAAATTTATACTCCTGATATCTATCATGATTGTTCTGTATGAAGCTACCATCACCAAAGTTATCTATAAGATCCGTTGGTGAACGAAGATTACCAAAGCTGTCAAAGTAGAGTACATTGTTACCAATTTTTTTATATGTTACCCAGTGAGTAGCGGGACCATCACCATCATCAAGATTGACAATAGCTGACTCTGTGTGCTGTGGACCATTCACTGGTAACTGATTGCGCATAAAGATGCCGCGAAAATGTGAAATCTTTGTAGCTCTAGAGAAGTTAATCAGATCGGCATCAGTAAGTGCACGGTGTGGTAGCTTCATTACACGTTTTTTGGAATAGGTCTGAGACGAAGTCCTTGTCCTTTGTGGTAGGGTTTCATATGAAGACCCAATCCTGTCTTGTTGTGACGTAGAGCCTCTGAGAGTTCCTGTTTGGCAGTGCTAGCGTCGTTAACAGTCTTTGCTACACCTGCTGCTCCACCGGTAAGAGCTCCAAGTCACTTAGTCCAGCAAAAATTGGAATTGTGGTAAAATACCGCCAACTTTAGTTGGCACTGGCAGGATCCGTGGATTTTTCACTAGACTTTTATCATCAACACTTTTAACAGCTTCCTGTGCACCCCTGAGTGCAGACTTGATAGCCACTCTTGCATCACTGCTTCGAATCATTGTTTTCCTAGCTGCATCCACTACCTTCCTGAATGCTAGCGGTTTCTTTTTAGAGGTTATGTTCTTCTTCTTCTTCTTTCGAGAAATTAGTTTTTTCTTTTTCAAACCCATACCGAGTTTTGCTTTTGTCTCATCACGCCAGCTATTGTTAGTGCTGCTCGCCTGTCTTTTTTGCCGCATTTTCGACTCGTTTTCCAATTGGAAAACCAAATGGATTTCCAAATTGCACTTTAAATGGTTTTCCAAATGGCGATTTAAATGTTTTTCCAATTGGAAAACTAAATGGATTTCTAAAAGTCAATTTAAATGGTTTTCAAAATGGAAAACTAAATGAGAAGACAAATGGATTTCCAAATGGCTATCACTGAAAGAAGCATCGTGTAGCATGGGCTGTGGTACTATAGCTATACTAGGCTCTTCGTGCAGCAGCAGTGCCAGAGATGGCAGTGCCAACTTAGAATATCTGTTATACGAAATGTGGAGACGGCTGGTGTCTGAGACCGCAGCAGGCAGCCGTATAAAAAAACATAGATATAGACAATTGGGTTGAAGTTTCAGACGTCTAGATTTTTTAGAAAAATTTTTAAGTTCAATTGTTTTTCCATTACTAACCACAATACTATGCATAAAGACTTTGACGATGCATTTTCCACATAAAATATAAATCTCTGCCACTTTTAAGGTAGCTCAATCGAAAACTAGCATTCAAATGATTCCTCTGCACATGAAAATTAAAAAATTAAACTTGCGGAAGACCTTCAAAAACACAAAAGTCCAACCACAAAGCTGCCTTCGCACACTTTGAATGTTCATTTTTCCCTTAAAATATAAAACTCTGCCACTTTTAAGGTAGCTCAATCGAAAGCTAGCATTCAAATGATTCCTCTGCACATGAAAATTAAAAAATTAAACTTGCGGAGGACCTTCAAAAACACAAAAGTCTAATCATAAAACTGCATTTGCACATTTTGAGGGTGCACTTTCCCTCATCCGCAAGTTTAATTTTATAATTTTCATGTGCAGAGGAATCATTTGAATGCTAGCTTTCGATTGAGCTACCTTAAAAGTGGCAGAGTTTTATATTTTAAGTGGAAAAAGCATCTTCAAAGTCTTTTTGCATAGTATTGTGGTTAGTAATAGAAAAACAATTGAACTTAAAAATTCTTCTGAAAAATCTAGACGTCTGAATCTTCAACCCAATATATAGGCATATACTTAGATGCTATACTAGATCTGTAATAATATTTTCGACTTGATCGACGCACAGTGGAACCAAATCCCGAAAAGTTGACAATAATTATAAAATGCTCCAAAATCGACCAAATTTTGTTACTCACGGGTTTTTGGGGTCGCTGATTACGAATCAGGTGTCAAAAATTTCAAAAACAAAATGGCGGACGAGTGTGCTAAATAAATGTTTGACTCTTTTCAAACATGGTGTGAGGGGGTTTTTGAGGTCGCTGATTACGAATTAGGTATAAAAAATTTCAAAAACAAAATGGCGGACGAGTATGCTAAATATATGTTTGACTCTTCTCATACTTGGTATTTGGGGAGTTTTCGAGGTCGCTGATTACGAATCCGGCGTCAAAAATTTCAAACACAAAATGGCGGACGAGTGTGCTAAATAAATGTTTGAATCTTTTCAAACTTGGTATGTGGGGGTTTTCGAGGTCACTGATTACGAATCAGGTGTCCAACATTTCAATAACAAAATGGCGAATCCAATATGGCGAATCATATTCGCCCGCCAACTTGTTTTGAAATTTTTGACACCGGATTCGTAGTCAGCGACCTCGAAAACCCCCCACATACCAAGTTTGAAAAGAGTCAAATATTTATTTAGCATACTCGTCCGCTATTTTGTTTTTGAAATTTTTGACGCCGGATTCGTAATCAGCGACCTCGAAAACTCCCCACATACCAAGTTTGAAAAGGGTCAAAAATTTATTTAGCATACTCGTCCGCCATTTTGTTTTTGAAATTTTTGACACCTGATTTGTAATCAGCGATCTCAAAAACCCGTGAGTAACAAAATTTGGTCGATTTTGGAACATTTTATAATTATAGTCAGCTTTTCGGGATTTGGTCCCACTCTGCGTCGATCTAGTCGAAAATATTATTACAGATCTAGTATAGCATCTAAGTATATGTCTATATCTATATTTTTTGATACAGCTGCCTGCTGCGTTCTCAGACACCAGCCGTCTCAACATTTCGTATAACAGATATTCTAAGTTGGCACTGCCATCTCTGGCACTGCTGCTGCACGAAGAGCCTAGTATAGCTATAGTACTACAGCCCGTCCTACACGATGCTTCTTTCAGTGATTGCCATTTGGTTTTTCAATTGAAAAACGAGTCGAAAATGCGGCAAAAAGACAGTTGGGCGGGCCAACTCGATAAATCAATTGGAAATTTTCAGCTGGGGCTCCTTGCACGCCGCGTCCAGTGGTTTGATTCCAAGATCACCTCTGGCAAGTCGTTAGGCTAGTTTGGTGCCTGGGTCACAGTACTGATAGCCACGTACGTGCAACTCAAATGGTAGGCTCTTGAAGACTCTGTTGAGCAATCCTTTACCTCGATGACAACGACGGCGTCATGAAACTTTATTTGGTTTACGCTGTAGAATCATACTTTACTGTACGGAGGTTAGTACGTTACTGATCTGGAAGCTATATAAACATTTTATTTATAGCTTTCGGGGTAGTCGAAGCCAAGACATCGTTTGAGATACTTAGGTAGGTTGCAGTGATTACTGTTGCTACTACTGTTGATGTTGCTGTTGAGTAGCGTTCGTGTGCCTTGAAGCTTCCTTTTCTCAAAGGTGCTCCCTCAGACACTCCTCACTGCATAAAGATTAACTTGCAACTGATGTAAATAATACATAAACGTTATATTTATAGCTTTTAAAGCAGTTAAAGTCAAGATGTGATTCAAGTCACAGGGATCACAGCCGGTCCTTTATTTCCTCTATTTTGAAAATTGTCCTCTATTTCCTCTATTTTGGAAAATTTTCCTCTATTTCCTCTATTTTTAGTCAAAAACTTAAATTTAAAAAATAATATTTTAGTTTACACACCAAAACGTAAACTTGAACATCAGTATAAAGAAAATTCATAATTTGATCAATTTGACATATTTGAATATTTGCGTGCTCTCGAAATATCGATAATAATATCGATATCGCGAATCTATCATAATATCTACATGAATCGATAACGGACTTAACCTCCCTTTTTAACATATACATCCATAATGGCTATTTAATTATAGGATCCGTGGAAATGTCTGGCACGTGGCATTTATCTTTTTAATCGAGTGATTTCAAGTTGAGGTAAGTTGATTTTATGAGTATAATGTTTCAAACATTAAATATTTTCAATGTTTCGCTTCTTTTAATTTTACGGCTTTTTAGAAATGTAGCTTTTATTTTTTATAAAATGAATTTGCCTCTAAGAATACAGGTTATGTTATTTTTTTATGTTCACTTATTGGACTTATTTCTGGTCTATCCTGAACATTATAATTATGTTATTTATTTTTAAAAACTAACGTTGCCTTAGTTCATTCTTATAATGATAAGTATTAATACTTTTATAGCATATCTGATCCAAATTTATTTGAGTGCTTCGATCATATTTACTTTTTCCACTTTTAAAGAATTTTAGACAAAATTCTATGATATGAGAGGTAAAAAATATTTTATTCTTTCAGTTACGTTTCAGAATTTTAGATGAAAGAAATTTCAATATAAAGTTTTCGTGGATTTGTTGTTTAGTTGCCTGGTTAGTTAATATAAAGGTAAGAATCTAAGTTTTGAAGAATTACATATTTATTACAATGTTGAATTTTTTGCTGTTTTTATGATTTTAATTGTTTTATATTATTGCATTTCAGTTATTTTCGGAAAATTAAAATACTGTCTGACTGCACTTAATATGTCGAAAAAAGTAAAATTTCAAGATAAGTGGTCACTTATCAAAGATAATACCGGAACGACTATATCCCAGTGGGCGCAAAGAAATCAAAAAGATTTATATTCTTGTTTCTGTAAAATTTGCCCAAATGTAATTATTGCAACTGACAAGGGATCTGCAAAACTTATACAGCATTCGAAGACTGCCAAGCACATAAAAAATGTGAATATATTAAAATCAGGTCAGACTTTATTATTAGCGACTGCTGCAGAAGTTTCAGTAAATCCTGAATTATCTGAAACGAGATTTATTCAGCCAACAGCATCTCCTACCAACTTGTTGCCTTCTCAGACTTCAGTTCTTAATAATTCGAATCGCTTAAACGGTAATGTTGCGTTATTTAATCCAAAAGAATCTTCAACAAGAGCGGAACTGTATTGGTGTATGGAAATGGTTGTAAGCTGCATTTCCATCACGTTATGTGTAGGGAAAAAATAATTATTAAAAGTCATGTTTCCAGGTTCCGTACCAGATAATTTTTCTTTGTCTCCAAGTAAAGCTCAATATCTTATCACACAAGCTTTAGGACCTTATTTTCACCAACAAATGATTAAAGATATTGACCTGTGAGCTGTATATTGTGCATAATTCTTTTGTAAAGGGTTGCAACTGCCTGTCCATAGATGTTTCTGATTTCATAGTGAAAGTCTATTATTACTTTCACCACAGGGACGTGAGATGTGAAATATTTGAAAAGATTCAAAATGATGTAAGTTTACCTCAACACAAGTTTATTAAACACATAAGCAAAAGGTGGTTAACTGTAGGTCCAGCAGCTGAAAGAGTAGAAAAGCAGTTACCAGCGTTAAAAAATTATTTTTTACTTACATTCCAAACAAGCTGGCGCTCAAATGGCATAATAAGTTAACTAGCTGTGAAGTTGTACCAACTTTTGTACTCATTCAATGAGCACTTTGCTTCCTGTAAGCAAATATGATTTGCTTCCTCATAGAGGAAGCAATAAGCAGTTTATATATTTTTTGAACATTTTTTTTATTTTAAATAATAATGTTTAATATTGACATACATTTGTTTTGAAAACAAAAATTAAAATTAAACACATAACTTTCTTATTTTTTATAGAATGCATTAATCTTTTCGGTGAATCGATTCGTTTAAACACAAAGAATCTTCATTTTCTTTACATCAGCTTTAAATTTTAATTATTTCAGAAATTATAGTAGAAAAATCAGTTTTTTAAAAATACAATTAACCACAACTTTCTTATTTCACAATTAAATGCATTCATCATACAGGTCAATCGATTCGTCTCAATGAAAGGAATCTTCATTTCCTTTACACCAGCTTTAAATTTTCAATAATTGAGAAGTTATAGTGGAAAAATGAATTTTACGAAAATTATAAAAGTACATAAAACTTTTGAAATTAAATATTTTGTTAAACCATTTGATACGATCCCTTTACTCCGTAAAGGGGTGAAGAGAGAATGTATCGTAACGAGTAGATTAATTTACACAACACGGCACTAAGGATTCACAAGAGGTCTGGAAAGAACCGATTTATATATTTCTTTTAATGAAGAAAAAGAAGAAAACTAGGCAGGGTCACTCTGTTTCACATAAAAACTTTATTAGGTCCTGTTCTTTAAACTGGATCGGAGGAGCGTGTCGGTAGGCTGGCTGAGGCAAGGAATGTCGCAGGTAGTTGCTGGTGGCCGGTGAAAAGGTAGAGGTCCTGGTTCCTTGTTGGGGCTCGAGGGCCGAGTCCCCAAGTAGAAAGTCCTGAAGTAGTAGGTCCGATTGGAGCGAGTCAGAGTCCGTCTGACTGAGAGAGCCAAGTCGCAAGGCTCGTGGAAGATTCCGAAACTGAAGTGTCACGGCTAAGGTCCCGAACCGAACTGTCCTCGGTTAAGGTCCAGAACTGAACTGTCCTCCTAGGGCCGGAGGGTCTCCCTCCTTTTATCTCTGTGCCTGGGATGCGTCCCAAGTTTCCCCCGCCTTCTGCCCCTGACGCTCGACGGATGCTTCCGTCTATGCTCCTCTTTTCCAGTTTTTACATGAATAATTAATTCTAAACATTATGCAAGTTCTACTTGTTAAGAAACGACAATTTTAACCTATTTCCCCTGATAGTTACAAGTTTGAAATAAAAGAAAAATTATTAGTTTCCTATTTAACATTTAATAATAATTCACCAAGCTTTCACCCAAGCCAAGCACAATATTGTAGCGTGCGTAATATTGGAGGGTGAAAGCAAACC
>UCOH01011573.1:0-16351 GCA_900474275.1 Synergus japonicus | reverse complement strand
TTCCCCTGCTGAGTAATTTAGTCTGGAGCATAGGAACCTTTATAGGAAATAAAAGGTAAAGGATCCTACATGGGAACCGTCTTTCAATATGTATACGTACCAATTTTCTGTATGATCAGGAAACTACACAGAAACCTACATAGGATCCCTGTCACCTTTCCTTTAATGACACACACGTGAGAAACTATATGGGAAACTTAATAGGAATATGTACAGTTCTCTTTAAAGATCCATATAATAGGATCCTATAAAGGAACCCATACAGGAATTTTCAATAGGGAAAGCTCGCAATCAGATACACAAAGTAACCGTTAAGAATGAAACAAAGGCTGAGAAATATGAGAGTCTATAAAATTTGAAATAAATGGTCGCTACGAAAACAATAATAAATTGAAATCAAATAGAGAATATTAAAATAACCGAAATTATAAATTTAGACTGATAGTCGAAGAACTAAAACGAGGATCCCTCAATCAAAAATGACAAAAATTGAAGGGATAACCCCTTGATTAATTGAAATAAGATTGCAAATATGCAAAAGACAAAAGGTCCAAAATTCTGTTAAATAGAGACGGTTACGAAAATCGAACAATGGACGATTCAAATATCAGAATTCCATAAAAAGAGAGATTTTCCAAAAAGCACGATAAGTGAATAACATTGAGCACCATTGGCGCAGAACCTTCAAATAAATAATGCGAAAATCACAATAAAATATAAGCGAAGCAGTATTATTAACGATACCAAAAACGCTGTCGATGAGACGAACGATAAGAAGCGGAGCCCTTCACACCAAGCGATCCTGAAAGGTCACGACGAACGAATCGACAGTTAACGGTCATCAAAACTGGTCATTTCTGCATCCTTCCAAAAGAATTCAGTCTCTCCTCACATTTCTGGCTAACAAGCGAAAGTACATTGCATAGCGTAGCGTAAAGAATTCGTCAAGAAGCCATAAATAAAGAAATGCGCCAAACTGTAACACAAACACACACACTTTAGCCAAACCAATCACTAGTATCATAATAATAAAAAATAGGGAAAAGACTTTAAGACGATTTACCTCTCAAAATCCCTCTAAGCTCGAGAGAGTGGCGTACAAAATACACTTTGGTCAAGCGAGCTCCTCAGAGATATAAGAAATTCAATAATTATCACTGCTCGTTTGTTACCAAGTCTCGCCCCGCTCCCCTCTCTAGCAATTACATATTTAATTTTATTGGTTTTGCTAATAGCGTCTCACATCCATACATCTTAGTTCTAGGAAACGAGGCGCGCAAATCAAATACCCCGCTTCAAGGAAGAGAAGGAGAACGGACAATTTGAAGAGTATGGTGACAAGGAGAAGGGTGGACTTGAAGGGTAGAGGGGGTGGTTGGAAGAGTAGGGGTAAAGGGGTGCATTTGAAGCATTTAGGGAGAGGGGGAAGAATGAACAATGCTGGAAGAGGAACAACGTTTTTAAATATTAAAAATGATTATCTAAAATAAAGAAAAAAAAATAAAGTTAAATATATAAACTTCTTATTGCTTCCTCTATGAGGAAGCAAAGTGCTCATTAAATGAGCACAAAAGTTGATATAATTTTACAGCTAGTTTCTATTTTTGTGCAGAAATTTATCAAATCTATTCAACTTATCACTGAAATTCTCTTTCCTCATATTCAGTTTAAATTTTGTGCAAACCAATTAAATAAAATATATTTTAAAGATAACTTTTGTAATTTTTCTAACATACTTTAAACTCAATTTTCATACAAATTTTCTTTTCTCTCAACTCCATTTCAATTTTATTATATTATTTAGAAAACCTTAATTACCTTAGTAAAGGTTTTACACTTGATTTTTCAACCAAATAATTGAATTTAATTAAAAATTTTAATGCATTTCTAACACTGCATATAAATACTATTTATTTTCTCTCTAAATCATGGTTTAACAATTTATTATAGAATTTTCCTTTTCAAATTATTTAAAACTCCTTAGTAAATTTTCAGTTTGAGTTGGATTGAAAATTTTTATAAGCAGACCCAACGAAGAGTTAATATTAAGCTTCTTTATAATTTTTTAATATACTGTGTATACGAAATTTTGTCCTTAAAAAAAAACCTTGTGAAACAAATGTCTCAAAAAGGTGCCCCCAATAAAGATCCACCCCAAATTATAACCCGCAGTTTAGCTAGGAATAATTCAGATTTAGCACGTATAGTAGAGGAAAATAGAATTATTAAAGCTTTCGAGAATAGAAGGAAAGTTCAAAAAGAAACCCCTAAAGAATTTAATTAAACCCCAAGCCCCGACACGAGTATAATTATAAGTGCAAGCTCCTCACAAGACAACCTAACCCTAAATTCATCAAATTTTGAAGAATCATTTTTTGACTCCACATTAAAACCTGAGAGTTCCACAATAATAAATAAAGATAACCTCGAAATCACAGGAGATTTATCCGAAACCTCAGATGTAGAAGTAGATTCTAGCAAAGATCGAGAGAAATCCTTAACCTTAAATAAAAGTATTATCAAGTAGATGTTAAAAAATTTATTCAAATTCGAGGAAACAAAAATGACAATCCCACAAGTAGTCACAATCTCAAATAACCAACACATCTCATTACGTGATGCTCTTGAAGTAGTGCCCATATTTTCAGGCGAAAATAATTCATTAGTTAATTTTATAGAAGGGTGTAATGAAGCAAAAGAGATGCTTCCACCAACCTCAGAAGCAAGCCTAGACAAATTATTAAAAACTAAAGTCAAAGGTAAAGCAAGAAATTGTTTATCGGGAAATATTTTTAATTCCGTCCGAGAACTAATAGACAGTCTGAAACGAGTATATTCGCAAAACAAATGCGTTTACCAACTGCAGGGAGAATTAGGCAATATCTACCAATGGGAGAACGAAAGAGTATTCTCCTACGCGTCCCGCGTTAAAGAAATCAGTGACAAAATCATCGACGTACATAGAACAAATAATAGAGGGGAACAAGATAGGAATTTTACAAATGAGGTCAATAAAGACATAGTAGATTGTTTTCTCCGTGGATTAATACCGGAAATAGAATCAAACATTTCCGAATCACCGGACACCCCACTTACTTTCAAAATAGTGATAAATAAAGCCATCGAGATTGAACGAAGACTCGCGGCAAAATCAGCCCTACGTACAAACAGGCGAAACAAAGATGAAAGCAATAAAATTTATTTGTTCTAGGAAGAAATTTCTTGGCAAATGTGCGGAAGAAGGGGACACATAGCTCCCACTTGTAGAAATATAACACAAAACCAACCTAGAATCCAAAACAATGGATTAGAATTTCAAAATCAACAAACAAATTTTCAAAATAGAGGTTATCAACCTCGGGCTTACTATAATCCTAGACCCCAAATAAACGAACAAACACAATGGGGAACACGTTAAACCTTACAAGGTCAAAATCAATACCGGTCTACTAAGGATTAAGGACGACCACAAAACAACAGGTCATTTCAGGAACCTTCTCGTTTTCAAGGGTACGAAAGACCCAATAGACTCCCAGGTAATAGACCACTTTACACAGAATGTCAATATTTCAAAAAGCCCGGCCATACGATAGACATTTGCCGTAGCAGAAAATATAACGAAAAACGAAGGCAATCCCAAACTCAGAATCAGGGAAATGCGAGGCCCCTCCTCAAATAAGGTGCATTGAGCGAGGTGAAAATAATTATAATGTGACTGCACCACCAATAAAAGAAATGAAAAATGTTAAAATAAATCTAAATACTAGTTACTCAATTCCAGCAATTAACATATCTACTGATGGTCTAAAACACCCAGTACATATGTTAATCGATACGGGAGCTGGAAGAAATTTAATTAAATTACATGTCACTAAAGATTCAATAGAAATTAACAAAAACGAAATATTACGTTTGACAGGTATAAATCTATTACCAGTATACACTTTAGATAATACACTAGATATCTTCGGATATCCAACAATTTTTCACATAATTCCTAATGATGTTCCAATAGAAGAAGATGGAGTTCTAGGATCGGAATTCTTTATTGAAAACAGGGTTAACATAAACTACATAGACGAATGTCTAGAAATTAAAGAAAACAAATACCCTTTCAGCTCACCAGAACACAATATAATTTTACAAGCAAGATCAATTTCAAATATATGCATCAATATTCAAAATAAAAATAAAATCGAAGGATATGTACCTCAATTAAACCATGGTAAAAATTTATATATAGGAAACGCCGTAGTCACTAATCATGGAGGTAAGGCTTACATTAAAATAGCAAATACTAACGCACTCCCAACAAAGATACCAATACCCAGAGTCACCTTAGAAGACTTTGAAGAATTAATCAAAGAACCAATAAAAACTTCTACATCTTCACTCAGAGAAAATACCACAGACGAAATCTTCCAAACATTAATATTAAGGGTAAATGAAATAAAAATTTACAACCTTAGTAGAGAAGCCAGAGTAGACAAAATTAAGGAATTACTGCGACTCGAACACTTAAACGAAGAAGAAAAATCTCACGTTCATAATTTAATTATCAAATACGCTGATCGTTTCCAAATACCTGGAGAACCCCTGGAAGCGACACATGTAACAACCCATAAAATCCCACCATTGACGAGCAGCCCATTTTTAAAAACAGTTTAGAACACCAGCTTCCCAAAAAGAAGAAATAACTAAACAAGTGAATGAGCTTTTAAAGAATAAAAATATTAAACCCTCGCAATCACCTTATAACTCACCACCCCCTGCCTAATATACACGAAATATTGGACCAATTAGGAAATGCGCAATATTTTTCCGTTTTTGATTTAGCGACAGGATTCCATTATATTCCAATAGATCCTGAACATTCGCACAAAACAGCATTTTCAACCCCATATGGACATTATGAATTTAATAGAATGCCCTTCAGATTAAAAAATGCACCCGCGACTTTTCAACGTCTAATGGACGTTGTATTAACAGGACTACAGGGCATTGAACTCTGTATATTTAGATGACATAGTTATATACTCAGACACATTAGAGGAACACGGTAGAAAATTTGAAGAACTCATGAAACGCCTAAGAAATACCAATTTACATTTACAACCTGATAAATGTGAATTTTTAAAACATGAAGTAGCCTATTTCGGACACATAATAGACAGTCATGGTGTACGACCAGACCCTAAGAAAATAAGGGCAATTAGCGAATTCCCAACCCCAAAAAATGAAAAGAACATTAAACAATTTTTAGGACTTGCAGGGTACTATAGAAGATTCATAGAAGGATTCTCTAAAATAGCATCACCCGTAACCCGATTATTAAAAAAGGACACCCCTTTTATTTGGACTGACAAGCAACAGTCAGCATTTGAAATATTGAAACAAAAATTATGTGAAGAACCCCTTCTTCCACGTCCTGATTTTTCCAAATCATTTATACTCACTACAGATGCCTCAGGATACGCAATTGGTGGAATACTTTCACAAGGTAAGATAGGACAAGAGAAGCCAATAGCTTATACTTCTCGCACACTAAACGACTGCGAGAAAAAGTACGACATACGAGAAAGAATCTTTAGCCATTGTAGACTCGGTACAGCACTTCCGACACTACTTATATGGAAGAAAATTTACTCTGGTCACAGACCACAAACCATTAATGTGGTTCCAAAATACTAAAGACCCGTGTTCACGTGTAACATGCTGGCGATTAAACTAGCAGAATATGAATTCGATATTGTCCACAAGGCTTTCCGGAAAAAAGTAAACACAAACATTATAATCAGCGCCATCTGGTGTCGCGATCGATCACTGAATCGATTTAAATGGACTTCTGGCGCCATATTCAAAATACAAAAAGCATTCAAACATATGTAGGAGTAATAATACTTACATGATTAATAATAAATTATTTAAAAAATATAACAAATAAACATTATCTCAAGTCAGGATTGACTTGGGACTCGAGCCTCTACGAAGGATCCGTGCCTCTACTTTTGACAGGCCACCAGCGGCTACCTGTCACACTCTTGCCTCTGCCAACGTGCCATCACGCTCCTCCGATCCAGTTCAGGGAACAGGATCAAATAAAATGGTATTATCTACACGAGTAACTTTGCCTATTCTTCTTCAAATCTCTCAATCAGTTCTTTTCAAAACTACATAAACTCTGGGTTCCTCGTAGGAACCAATTACATCCCATCAGCTCTTCTCAGTCCTAAATTATAACGTAGAGTCTACGACACATTCCTCCCCCTTTACTCTTTTACGGAGTAAGGGGATCGTATCAAGGGTTTAAGATATAAAGCTTTACCAAAAGCTATTGCTTCAATAGTTTTATTATGACGCTTACTTTCTTAAAGCTCACGTTTAGCAGCGGTTGCATTATTAATAGCCTTTGTTATGCCTGCAGCCCCACCAGTCAACGCCCCTGTAGCACTAAGGCCTGCAAAAATGGGTATCAAAAAAGGAAGAAAACCGCCAATTTTAGATGGCTCTGTTACTATGCGCGATTTCTTAACATTTCCTCTTCCCCCAGCCTTTCTTACAGCTTCACGCGCACATTTTAGAGATGAATTAATCACTTTGCGCGCATCTTGGTTGGAGACCATAGATTTCTTCGCTGCTCGAATTATTTTATTCAATGAAAAAATAGATTTTTTCTTTCTCTTCTGCTGATGCTTTAACCCCATACCTAATTTCGATTTTACTTTCATTGCACTCGCCACAGCTAGTGCAGCGGTTCTCTCGGTTATGCTAGCGTCTTTCGATAACACATGACTATAGGCTCTCTCCACTAGCAACTTGTTGGCCACGTTTCATGCTTCAACGTTTTCTCTATTCTCTGTATAGGCGATATCGTGCTGCTTGCAAGCTACATCCAGCGGATTCACTCCTGGATCATCTCGTGCAAGGCGTTTTGCTAATTTTGTGCCTGGTCCACAGTGTTGATAACTAGGCAGATGCAATTCTATTGCAAGACTATTGATGACTTTGTTAAGTAAGCTCTAACCGCGTGTTGCCCTTTTCAAGGTTCGCTGACAACTGACTTTATTCTTTTTTTCTACGTGCACGATCATTTCAGTATGACATCAGACTTTCAACTAAAGTGTTAATCCTTATAAAGGTGCTATTTATAGTTTTTCTCATCAGTCGTAGCGGGAACGTCATGGAGTATAAAACTCAGTTGATAAAATTGCCTATTGTAAATTTTGATGTACTTGCACAGCATGACAAAAGAGAAAAACGGCATGGAAAATTACTGCCAGACAGTGTGCGAGCAGTATTTTGCGGACCATCTAATTGTGGAAAAACTAATGCTCTTCTCGCTCTAATAACACACCCGAATGGCTTAAGATTTGAGAATGTGTATGTCTACTCAAAGTCTTTAAATTAAAATATAAGTTCCTAGAAAAAGTTCTGCAGTCTGTAGATGGTGTTGATTATTTTCCATTTAATGACCAAGAAGAAGCTATCACACCGAATGAGGCACGATCTAATTCGATATTTGTATTCGCTGACGTGGCTTGCGAGAAACAGAATAATATAAGAGCATACTTTTCTATGGGGAGACACCGAAATGTTGATTGTTTCTATCTGTGTCAAACATATGCACGTATTCCAAAGCATTTAGTTCGCGATAACTTTAAGGCTCATGTGGTGGGTAATCTAACCTACAGAACTCATCTCAAAACGTGGATTTCGATTGCTGGCGCATCGAAAGGACGTCAGGGGTCAATTTTTTTCCCCACAGGAAGCACATATCCCTATTTGAGGGGAAAAGTCCCTCCGAAACTTCAACACTCACGAAAAATATTTAAAAAACACTAAAAAACCGAACTTTAAACTTTCCGGAAAAAAGTAAACACAAACATTACAATCATCGTCATCTGGTGTCGCGATCGATCACTGAATCGATTTAAATGGACTTCTGGCACCATATTCAAAATACAAAAAGCATTCAAACATATGTAGGAGTAATAATACCTGATTAATAATAAATTATTTAAAAAACAACAATTAAACATTATCTCAAAAACATATAAAAAAAAAAACAACGGAAGAAAAATAAGTCCAATGGGAAATAATGACTGATAAAATAGATAAAAAGAAATTTTTTAATTTACGTTCAGGTAAAAAAGATTTGGTAAAGATAATCCTAATGTATAATTAGCAAAAAAAAACTATTTCCACAAAATGCAAAGTTATTGTGTTGAAGACTTTTGCAGATGAAACTTTGGCAATATAATTTACCCCTAACACTCTATCAAACCCACCCACGCATTAGAAATAATTTTTTGAAGGTTAAAAAGACTGTAAATATATCTATATCTCATATTTTAATAAAATACCATTATTCAAGTAAATAGAATTTCTTAAAAACCATTACTTATAATATGCAAAGAATGTGAATAATTTTCGTGATTTCTTATTTATGTACATGATCATTTTTCTAAAATATTAAACTCTGTACCTGCCTGATGTTTTTTAGACTTTAGGCTATCAATTCTTATCAAAACTTCCACATAAATACATCCAAGCAGTAACAATCATTTATGATATGAAATATAGACTCTGGCAATATTCTACAATCTTCCCCTATAGGAAAATGTTCATTTTTCGAAAAAACTTGTAACGGTATTTTAGGCCGACATAAGTATAATTATATTTATAAAATATCTATTCTCGCGAGTATATAAATTCCAAGATCTCTGAAAGTGTGGGATAAATTTTGGTATGTAAATTAAATTAAAAAATTCACTATTTTGAGCACATAAAAATATTACAACATTATATTCACGAGTTAAATCCGAAGATACAATATTATTAAACATACACTCATATATATGGCACACCTAATACAAAATATACGAAATATTCCAATGGGGAATACGAGATAAAAATAAAATGAACATATAAATAGTTAAAGACTTATCCGTTGTAGAGGTCAGCTAGGAAACGGTCGTTGGCGATTGATCAACAATAGATAGATGACTAATAAAATCGGACCGTTGATATTTGAAATCAATGCCACTGGTATGAAAGCCTTCAATATTCTCAAGAGAACAAAGACTGGTCCAGAAATCACCTGAGAAGGCACACTTTTTTAGCTTCCTCTTTTCCTTTACCTTTAGAGTAATCGGTTCGCTGTTCTCCAAATTGTGGTCCTCAAACTCCTTCCTCAATTCTCAATTTATAAATTTTCTCATTAGTGAGTTAGATAAACACACTGGACAATAACACTAAGTGACAGGCGAAACGTCAAAGTTGGAAAGAGGAGCTTTGTCTCTTCTCAGCTGATTTTATTACTCGATGTCTCCCACTTCGATCCTACGCAAACCTCATTTATTTAGCGGTGATTGGCTCTGATTATATTTCACACCTTTCGACAATAATTCGCGCGCTTTCGCCTCATATCCTCTACATTTAAATCCTAAATTCACTTACAAACTGAACTCTGTGCCCGGAAGATTTTTTTTGTGGAGTTCAGCATATGCGTTCTTATTACAACACCCCCATAAACACATCCTAGCAGTACCAATCATTTCTGAAAAGAAATGAAGACTCTCTGAATATTCTCCGAATTTTTCCTTTAGGAAAAAGGTTCATTTTTAGAAAAAACTGAAATCTGTGCCCGGAAGATTTTTTTTTGTGGAGTTCAACATATGAGTTCTTATTACAACACCCTCATAAAGGTTCAATTTTTCTAAAAATGAATAATTTCCTAAAGGAGAAGTTCGAGGAATATTCAGAGAGTCTTTATTTCTTTTCAGAAATGATTGGTACTGCCTGAATGTGTTTATGGGGGTGTTGTTATAAGAACTCATATGCTGAACTCCACAAAAAAAAATCTTCCGGGCACAGAGTTCAGTTTTTTCGAAAAATAAACTTTTTCCTAAAGGAGAAGTTCGGAGAATATTCACAGAGTCCTTATTTCTCTTCATAAATGATTGGTACCGCCTGCATGTGTTTATGGGGGTGTTGTAATAAGAACTCATATGCTGAACTCCACAACAAAAAAATGTCGATGCTTTGTGACCCCCTGAACCCAAAAAACATATTTTTACAAATGTGTCTTTATGTATGTGTGTCTGTAGATTTTTAGTTTGTGAGCACGATATCTTTCGAAAGAATTGACCGATTGGATTTTCCTTTGATATACTCTTTTAGTGTTCTAAAATGAAGGTCAAGTTCGTTGGCCAGCCATTTTGGATAAAAATGCGAAAATTTGGAGCATTTTGAAAAATTTTGAAACCACTTTTTTTTTAATTTGAACATTCCAATGATGGATGTTCGTAGTACTCAAAAAATCGAACAATTTTTTTAATGACTTTTTTGGATAAAATAAAATTGAAAGACTTATAAGATTTTGAAAATGAAAAAAAAATAAAAGAAAACTTAAATTAAAAGGCAAGCAACGCACGATATGAAAAAAAGTCTAAAGATGAAAAATATTTATATTTGAACGCCCTATAGCAGTGATATCCAAGCGTGAGTAAATGATTAGTTTGCCTTCTCCCTCTCCTAACACCTTTGGTGGCTAGTTTCCCCTCCGGTGCCGAGCGACCCAGACCAATCTTTAATAAAATTTTCGAATTTTAATTTTTGATCAGCCACTGAAGATGTTAGGAGAGGGGGAAGGCAAACTACTCATTTATTCAAGCTTGGACAGCACTGCCCTATAGGATAGGCATAACAACTTTTTGAATTTCCTTAAAAAATTGATAATTCAAATTTTGTGCCAAATAACGCGAGATACAGAGAAAATTAGAAGAAACATAATTATTGGCCTTCAAAAGATCTACAAGTTCTCCTTTGGCCATTTTTCAATAAGATCAGTAGTTTTCGTTTTAATCATAAAAAACATTGTTAAACAGAGCTAAGCACGAAGCGCGAGTGTCTTCTAATTTGCAAGCTTCACAAAGGACATAAGCGCGCGAAACGAGACGTGTAAATATTTCGGAGTGTGAACTCAGACGACCGAACCATATTCAACCCCCGCGCGCCGTAGGCTCGCTCATTGTTTGGTATAAAAATGAATGGGCAAAATATTCACAATGAAAATTTGTTTTCACCGATTTAAATATTTTTTATTATTGATTTTTTTGTTGACTGACAGTTTAACTTTTGATGAGGGTCAAAAATTTATTGAACGGATAATAGTATCTTCTCCTGTTGGCCCACCTCAAAAATTTCTACCTGCGTATCCGGAGGAAAATTCCATGTTAATGACTAAACCTAAAATTCCTTTGTCGATTTCTTGTCATCTTGTGTCGTTAGGGAAAAGGAAAGTCAGAATTATTCTATGAAATTACAGGTTACCACAATTTAAAGAAAATTTTGAAAATGTTTTATTTTGTACTTAAAGTAATTTCTCAATCTCGTATTAAAGAGAAGTCATGACGCAGAGGTACATTTTTCTTTATCCATTACTGGTTATCTCAAATTCCAGATGTGAATTAAGTGACCTAATGCACTATCGAAAGAAACATTGGCCCTTTCTATTCTATGAAGCATGAAAGCAATCTTGTCTTATCGTGTTTACAACAGAAACTTGCACAAATAAGATTTGCCGGTCGACACTATTATTAAATTATACTATTTAATACAAAACTTAATTTTATAAAAATAATTCAACCATAATTTTGTTTTATAATTTAAAAAAAATATATATATTTTGCCAAATATGAATATTAGAATTATTTAACATTTTAAATATAAATTATTCTTGTTTAATTTTTTGTCTATTCCAATTTTATATAGTTAATTATTTACGATTAATTAAGATAGGAAGTTTCTAAACTTACAGATTAGCGATACCGGCTTTTCTAACTGCTGAACTAATAGCTTTCACAGCTGTTTGTATACTGTTTAACAGTTGGGTGAGATCTCCGGTTGCACCTGTTACTTTTCGTTGTTCAGCGAGTACAAATCGAGTTAAAGTCATACAGTTAGAATCAAAAGAAGAATTTTTAGATTCCATTTTGTTGCTTAGGCTTACGCGACGATTCGTTTCTGGGAACACAACTGTACACAACGGTACTATGATGCTAACTGACCGCGATAAACAGCAGTAGTGAGATTCGTTACATCAGAGGGCGTAACGTAAGTAAAGCACACGTAAAGTAACTTTTTTCTGTATGAAGTTTTTTCGACCAATGAATATTTATAATACTAAAAATGAAAAATAGAAAAAAAATTTTCTCAAAATTCAATTATGTTTTAAAACCTAAATCCTGAAATCTCAGCCAAATATTATAGTCCAAGCAGCACGTCATGAAAAAGCATTATTTTCCGTAATAATTCCCAGACGCAATTTTTTTTTTAAATAGCTTTTGAATAGTTTGCGTGGACGGACCGTTTCCATTGCGTTGTACAAAAAAAAGTTCAAATCAAAAAAGATAATGTGCAAAATTCTAAGAAAAACAAAAAAAAAAAGCGAACCTTCTATCTCTAATAGGTTTCGAGTAACAGTCATTTCAAAAAACCACTTTTTTCTGAATTTCATCGAAAAATCACTACTTTTTGTAACATTGTCTGTACCAACGAACCTAATGATTTTATGAAAAAATTTTCTACAGATGAGTGAAATTTCATATGTTTATCTTTAATTTGCCATAAAGGGCAAAGTTCTAAGCCTAATAGGTTAAAAGTTATGACCTCTCAAAGTGGGCTACTTTTGACCCGTTTTTCCGGGTAATTTCCTTCTGCGGAGTTTTCTTGTAACAGGATGTTCTATGGGAAAATTATGATAGTGATGCCAGAGAATAAAATGAAGTAAACAAAACTATGCGTCTATTAAAAAAAAGGATCTTCTGGTGCTATTAGTACGTGATTTATGATCTCTCAAAAACTCCCTTTTTTTTGCATTTTTTCACAAAATTCGAAAAATTGGGACTTTTAAATATACCTAGTTTCTTTTTGATCTGCGGACCAAACGCAGAGAAAAGAAATTAAAATAGATTCAATTCTGTGTAAAATGAAAGAAAGAGGATATCTTAGCTCTAATAGGTCACGAGCTATGACCTTGGAAAGTGGACCTTTCTTACATATAATTATCTGAGTGCACCATGCGGGGCAAGTAGAGTCATATTTGAATATTTTAATGCAAATGAAGTATCTAGCTCTAAATGTGAGTGAAATATACATAATTTTTTATTAATGAACAATGAGTTTTTTATAAAAACTAGAAACAACATATTTTCATATAAAATTAATTTAATCTAATTCTTTCAAAATATTTTATTGACTAAATATTTTGGTATAAGTTTTAAATTAAAATTGAAGATCATATTGAAAAAAAATTATTTTTATTAGAAGAAAATGTATTTTTTTGCTTCTTCATAAAGGGAGTTTTGTAGTCGTTACATTTTCCAATATTTTTAAAATGGTTTTGATTTAACTTTCCTGAATTGATAAATGTCTAATACAACGTTCTAATCAATTGTGCGGATATGTGTGGTTGTAATTTTCAGTCAGGATTAGAGATTTTTATAAGAATAAAAAAATGCTTTTTTGTTTCGAAAATGATTAGATATTTATGAAGTTATTGTTAAAAGTGTTAACATGTAAAACAATTATTAATACATGAAACTGAATTTAAATATATTTTGATACATAAATTACAAAATAAATAAAATATTTATGTACATATATTTAAATTTAAAGAAATTTAAATATACATAATCGTAAAAAATATTATTAAAATATAAAAAATTCAATTTTCCAAACAAATTACACCAAACCTAAAACAATGTTAGAAGGAAAAATTATAAGGCTTGAAATAATTTACAAATTTATCACTCTCAACTTTTATAGAATTATAAAAATGAAAAATCTGAAAAAAAAAGTTAAATAGATACAAGGACATACACCATATCATAAAAAAAATGATTGGTGGATGCTATATATAGATGCGAAAATTACTCGTATCAAACTTTTTTTATATTGTGATCGAAATAAAATTTGACATTGTCAGATTTCATCAAATTTTCACTTTTCGAGACTTCCGAAGTGACAAGAAACGGTTTATGTAGTTTGAAAAATTAAATTTAAAACATTTTTATAATTTTTGTGATCAAGAAAATTATTTTAAAATTAATAGGTAACCGGAAATTTTGTATTTAAGATTGAGTGTTTAAGATTCTTCATTCATTTTACCTCTGTTTTTTCTTATAAAGCCTATAAGTTCAATAGCGTCTCCTTTTTCAAATTCATGATTTGGATCAAAATTATTAATTCGGACTTCTAATTTGTAGTTTCCGTCGGTAATCGACCCCAATCCATATTTTGCTTTATCGGATAAGCTTGTATATTCCAGTAGAGCAAAATTAGTTTTTATAAACTCTTCTAATTCTGTAAATAAAAGTATAACAGTATATTTTCAATAAGTCTGTGAAGATCTGAGAAAAATTAATTTTGAATACTTAGATTGATTTACTGTTATATATTCTTCGTAAATTAATTTAAATTAATTAAAAATTTTATAACTAAAATAATCTAAAAATTTAAACATTTATTTTTGAATAATGAATATGACGTACTAATTAGACTGATTGCTTTATTGATATCGGAGAAAATTATTGTTTTCACTTCAACAATTGATTGGCGAGTTCGTCGATTATGTATTCTAAGATATTCAATTGTTGTGTTTGATTGAATTGTTAATTCATATGGCAGTGTGCTCCGGCAGTTTCTATTATTGTAAAATGAAAATATAATATTCTAATAAGAAAACATACAGATATTTATATTATATTTAAAATATTTTCAAATAGTTTTAGTGTAGATATAAAAATAATAATTTTGTATTCTATAATATAAGAAATTATATATAAATTAAATAAGAAATTTAAACATACTAATGTAACCATCAACAGAACCTAAATCCTTAAAATCGACCAATTTAACATGATTATCCAATCTTAAGTTTTTGGTAATATCAAATTTTCCCAAGATATTCAACATCGTATTACTTTGAATGACCAGCTCATATGGAAGAGTTCTCAAATTCAACTTCTTATCTTTTACAACTTTGGCTAACGCTCCATCGATGTGAAGAATCTGTTTTATAAATGATAAAAACTGAGTTTAAATAATATATGTTTATGAAGTTTTAAATATATTTTATTTAATATTAGGTTTGAATTAAAATAAATACTTTAAAAAAGTTACCATAATTTTAATAAAGCATAAGTCATTACTGAATAATGTTAATTTACAATTAATTTATATTAAAAAAAGATGTCTTACGAAATTAGATCGAATTATTTATTGTACTCTAGAAATTTCAGTATTCCACAATTTAATTTGCACTCTTTGTTCCTGATCATTATTTAGAACAAACGAAAATACTTCGTTTCCATTTTCTCCAACTTTTGCTCAGGTTCCAATTTCATTAACATAACCAATTACTTCACTAAAGAATTCAAGAAAATTAAAATATTTAATACAAATAGAAATAAAAGTTAAGTATAAATATTAAAATGTAAGTATATGTAAATCTGACTTCTTTTAACATTTATTCAGAGGAAAATCCTTGCACATCTTTCATATATTCGTCCATAGTTTTATTTTCCTTAATTTTAATTTTTTAATTTGTATTGTAACGTCTGGAATTGAATAATATTTTATTAAAATAGTCCTTCTTATTTTCCCTAAATTCCTCGTTTTGATTAACCCTCGCGAGAAGGTTAATTCGGGTTGAGGATAGCCAACAGATTAGCTAAAAGACGTTACAACACAGGGTTTGACATTGATATAATAAGTTTATTAAAAGATATTTGTTACAACAAATTGACAATGATTATAATTGTTTAAATGAAATTGGGTATTTATTATAATTTTAATTTGGTATATTTCGAAGGTAAAAATGTTAATTAAAAGAGATTTATTGTAAATGAACGTCTAAACAACAAACAGGTATTAAAAGAATTAAATCATTAAGACATTTATCGGAGATAAACTTTGTTATAAACAAATAACGAGTTCAAACAGATAAATTATTTAGAAAGAAGAGATTTACTATAAACAAATAACCAAATGATAAACAATGATTTGTTATTAATGTTGTAAATCTAACGAAATGAATGGCCAACCAATGTTAGTCATTCTCAATACATTCGTAAATATTGATTATAAATTGTTACAAAAATGGAGATAGTATCAAAAGATAAATGTTTATTAAGAGAGGTATTTCGAGAGAGAGTTCAACTTCAGAGATCAGGTGTTTACAAAAAAAAGGTATTTCGAGAGAGTTCAACTTCAGAGATCAGGTGTTTACAAAAAAAAGGTATTTCGAGAGAGTTCAATTTCGGAGGCAGATCTAGTTATAGGTAGA
>UCOH01011572.1:0-25658 GCA_900474275.1 Synergus japonicus | reverse complement strand
TATATATATATATATATATATATATATTACATAATATCTTTTAAAAATCGACAAATTTCTTGAAAGCCCTTAAAAAATATACAGCCTTTGAAATCCTATTGAATTCTACTAAATTATTTAAAAATCGCAAAAATCTTTTGAAATCTCCCCATAAAATTGCCTGACAAACTTTAAAATCACTTAAAATTCTCAGAAAATTCTGGAAATTTTACGATAAAATTTAAAATCCCTTTATGTCTTTCAAATCCGTTAAAACTATTAGAAATCTTATCCGTAAAACATTTTTAAAATTATTAAAATCTCTTGGAAATTCTTTAATATTTTGTAAATTGTTTTAAATTTTTTAAGATCCCTTAAAGTTCCTTGAAGTTTTTTAAAATCATTCAAATGTCTTGGAATCTTCTAAAAGCTCTTTAAATTTCTAAAAATCGTTAAAGATTTTTTTAAATCCCTAAATGTCTACAATATTTTGAAATCACTTGATGACAATCCTTAAACTCATTTGAAGTTCTTTAAAATCATTAAAAACATCTTGAGATCTTGTAAAATCTCTTGAAATACATATAAATATTTTTAGATTACTTGAAAATATTTGAAATCTCTTAAAATCTCATAAATTTATTTTTAATTTTTTTAAATACCTGGAAAACTTGTATAAATTACAGTTTATTAAAATACAAATATTAAAATCAACACGAATGTAATGAAATAATTAAATATCTTTTTAAACATAAAATACATAAAAGATAAAATAATATTTACTATGTCACAAGAGAAATCTTATGTTTAATATTTTTAACTTCTTAGACATAAAATAAACATACATAAAAGACCATGAAGTGAAATAATTATAAATGGTTCCAGTAATTTAATTGTTTTAATGTATTAAGCATATATTCCAAAAATAACTCTAAAAAAACATAAGAACGTTTTCTCAACATTTAGAAACAACATTTCGTTAATATTTACTTAACGTATAAATAATATTGTCATTCCTGCACTTCTGATTCGTCGTGTAAGTATCGATCGTGATTTTCGACAATCGGTACTTGCCGAATTGTAAATTGTGCGTGAATTGAATTTGAATTTTTGAATTTGGTTTTGTTAATAATCATTTTCTCACGAGTCTAAACTCGAAATAAATTAAAAATCTAGGAATTTTAAGGTGATTTTATGGAATTTTTTAAAGATTTCATGGGAGATAATGGGATTTTAAATGTTGTCATAGAATTTTAAAGAGTTTCAAGAAGTTTTTGAGAATTTTTAGAATTTTTCACGACTGATCAGATTTCAGTCGGACTTCAAGGTACTTTTATCACTTTTAAAATAAGCATTTGTGGGATTTAAATGAGGAATCTAAAACTTAATATCGAATTTTATTAAGGAATTTCAAAAGCTTTTTATCACTTTCAAAAGATTTTGTAGATTATTCAAAGAGTTTGAAGGTTTTCGTTTAATTTTAAAGGTTTTAAAAAAGTATTTCTAATCTATAAAAGATTTTGTAATATTTAAAAATATTTCATGGAATTCGATGAAATCTTTAATGATTTTAACAGATTTTAAGAGTAGAGAAATTTCCAGAGATTGCTAGAAATTTTTAGAGATTTTCACTAATTTTAACACAGATTTCAAGAGTTAAATGATTTTGAAGGTTATTATGTGCATTTTGATTGATTTTTAAGTGTTTTTTTTTCTTTTTGAAATTAAGAGATTTTTAGGATATTAAAACGATTTTGTAGAATTTTATAGGATTTTAGGATATTTTATGAAAATTTAAAAACTTTTAAAGAGTTTTATGAGGTTTTGAGGAATTTGAAATATTATGTATCTTGAAATTTTAAGGAATTTTATGAGATTTCTAATAATTTTAAGTGATTTTGCGAGATTTTTTCTGATATTTAAATGATTTTGTGCGAATTTTAAAGGATTTCATGGAATTTGATAAGATTTCTATGTAATATTTTTAAGGGATATAAAAAATATAAAGAGATTTTAAATTTTACCGTAAAATTTCAAGAATTTTTCTAGGAATTATAGGAGATTTTAAAGTTTGTGCTTTTTTGTTCGAAAAATGCCGTTTGAAACAAAAAAAAAACATGATTTTTTCGAAGGGATTTTTTTTTTAAATCGAGTTTTCAATGATTTTCAGGCTTGGAATCATCTTGGAACCGGTTTAGATCGCGGAAGCGATGTATGAATTTAAAGAATATGAGGTTTTGAAGTCATTTTGAACAATTAGAAACTTCAAAATGGCGCCCGAATTCAAAATTTTTGCCAGAAAATTCATGATTTTTTTTCTTTGAAACGAAGCACTTCCCTAAAAAATTAAAAAGAACAAAAAGTGCTTAGAATGGACCAAAGAATAGACCTAAATTTTTCCAAAACGATTCAAGTGATTTTTTCGTCTTGTAAATTGCCAATGTTTGATAAATTGCAAAAATCGCTGGAATCGTTTTGGAAAAATTCAGGTGTATTCGTTGGTCCATTCTAAGCACTTTTTGTTCTTTTTAATTTTTTAAGAAAGTGCTTTGTTTCTGAGAAAAAAATTCATGATTTATCTGGCAAAAATTTTGCAATTCGGGCGCCATTTTGAAGTATCTAATTGTTCAAAATGACTTCACTACCTTATATTCCTTAAATTTAGACATCGCGTCCACGATCTAAACCGGTTTTAAGATGATTCCAAGCCTGTAAGTCGTTGAAAACTCGATTAATAAAAAAAATTTCTTCGAAAATCATGTTTTTTTTTGTTTCAAGCGGCATTTTTCGAACAAAAAAATTTTTTTCGATAATTTGAGTGATACCACCGCAAAAAGAGCATACTTCAAATTATAAGTATACATTTTTTTAGATTTTTTTTTTTTTTGCTCGAAATGCAATAGCTGTGAGAGCGGGAAGAGAGGTGGTATAAAATGTGTCCGGCTGGACGTTAATGGGTTAATGGATTTTAAAGGATATAAGAGGGATTTGAATTGTTATGATTGAATTGAAAAGAATCTCGAGAAGTTTCTAAAAATTTAAAGAAATTTTCACGAATTTTAAGACATTTCACAGATTTTCAAAGGTTTCTTGGAATTCTGAGAGATTTTCACGAATTTTAACATAGATTTTAAGAAATTAAAGAATTATATATAATAAATTATATAATATTGAAAAAGAAGGCAAATGCACGCACGAAGCGCGCGTTCGTTCTTGTTGCGGTAAAATGACATGTATAAAATAATAAATAAGAGTATTGAATTACTTTCAGCTGGAGGAACAGTTGGGAACGGGTGCGAACGAGGAGGGAAGTCTATACTAGAAGGTGGCAGTGACAGAGGTGGCGAAGGTCACGGGGTCGGGTCTAGGGGTGGCATCATGGGCTCTCCTCAGCAACAGTACTGCCTTAAATGGAACAGTTTCGGTAGCAATTTGGCAACAGCATTCTCCAACCTCTTCAAAAGTGAGAGTCTGACCGATGTCACCCTTTTCTGTGAGGGTAAGTAATTTTTGCAATATTTCATTATTGCATATGTTTTTTATTTATTTCCCTAGACGCTTACACAGGAAGATATTTATAAATGCTTTTGTATTGAGCCATTTCTTGTTTTTGCTTTTTTTTTTCCTTTTTAGTTTGTTTGTGTATTTGGTTGCTTTTTTCTTATGAAGAAGTAGGCAATTTTACACCGTACCGAGTGTCGAGCAAATTCGCGTGCGAAAGTCTGACTTGACGATATTTTCACTACTTAGCACTTGTGTCCGGCGGAAACTTCCTTTTCTACTTTCGGATGACTATGCGTGCACTCTGTCACTTGTAGTTATGTCGAACTGCATCCAGCATTTTCTACTTGGATATGATGTACAGATTTGAATTTTCGTTAACTGTAGTAAATTGAAAATTCATTTTTCATGCAATTTTGGGCAATAGAAAAAATATAAAATATATATTTAAGGATATGTATTTTAAAAGATTTGGAAACAAATAAAAATATTTAAATAAGTTTCATGGATTTTTGAGAGATTTAAGAAGATTGTTTATCAATTTAAAGAAATTTAAAGGACTTTCACCAAATATTAAAGGATTTTTATCCGTTTGTAAATATTTCTAAAATTTCATGTAATTTTAAGGAACTAGAACATCACACCGCGCTTCGTGCGCCTATATAATTACTTCACGTTACGCACTTGTGATGATCCCACGTGACCATCTCTCAACCAATCAGATCACGAATAAACTGCGGACACTCGACAGGTCATCTATTTTTTAAGAAAGGATCTTGAAATATTTCAATGAATGTTACAAGAATTTAAACTTTAAGATTGGGTTGAAGTATCAGACATCTAGTGTGATGAATATTTTTTAAATATTTTTTTTAACATTTACTGGATTAAGAATATCAAAAATAAGTTCTCAAACCATTTTATTTTATTTTATTTTTATTCACTAGCAGAAATTAACCTGGCGTTGCTCGGAATTTTAATAGATTTCAAGGGATTTTATTTTTTTTTGAAAGACTTTTATAAATTTCTAAAAAAATTCATAAGAGTTATCAAAAAAGGTTTTTAGGACATTTTTATCGATTTCACTAGATTTTACGAGATTTCAAAGGTTTATAAGGAATTTTAATTAATTTCAAAAGATTTCAAGACATTTTTCTAATTTTTAAAAGATTCTGTAGAAATGTTAAGGATTTCATAGAATTTAACGAGATTTTAATGAATTTTAACGTGGATTTCAAAAGAGTTATCATTTTTAAAATTTTTGTGGAATTTTAAGGGATTTCATTGAATTTGATGAGATTTCTAATAGGTACGAGTAATCGATTTTAAAGGATGCAATAGGTATTTTAATTTTTATCATAGAATTTGAAAGTATTTGAAGGAGTTTCTGGAAATTTTAAGAGGTTTTAACGAATTTTAAGCGATTTTAAAGGTTTTTGTGAAATTTTAAGAGATTTAAAAACGTTTCTGGGGTTTTATTAAATTTTATGAGATTTCTGCTGGTAAATAAATATAAATTTCAGGTTTTTGAAACTTTGGAAAATTTTTATTATTGATATTTTTATTCCACTAATATAAAAAAAAAAAAAAATCATCAGACTACACGTATGAAATTTCAACTAAATAACTTTATGATGGATCTTAAAAGATTTTGAAATATTCAAAAGAATGTAATGGAACTTTACAAAAGATTAAAAAATTTTTCAATTTTCTTTAAAATTGTATAGAGTATTAAGAAATTTTAAAGACTTTTACTGGATTCACGGGATTTGATGGAATTTTAATACTTGTAAGATATTTTACGAAATATTAACTTATTTTGAGGATTTTCAGGAGATTTTACGAGATTTAATTGGATTGTCAGGATAGGAATTTTAAGAGATTTCATGGGATTTTAAATAATTTAAATGTATTTTACGATATTTTATGTGATATTTAGTAATTTTAAAGACTTTTAAGGAATGCAAGTAATTTTAAGAAATATCAAGTATATTTACGAAATTTAAAGGAATTACACCAACAATTATATTTCAAGAATTAAAAATTGTCAATTATTTGTTCTACTAGCAAAAGTTGTGCAAAAACGAGAAATTAATCGCACGCAGAGCGCGCTGATCATAATTGCTATAGTTAAAATTAAAAATTGAGTATATTTTGCATGTAATCTTCATTAATTTTAAACCTGACAAGTTTAGATATATTCGACTCTGAAATATTATTATGTAATTGTGCAGTTCTTATGTAAATGCTTTCAATAATAATTCCTCTACTAACATTATCTCTCTGAAAAATCTTCATAATGATAATTGAATAATGATATGTACATATTACTTCTTTAATGATATTCCTATAAAATATTTTAGTAAGAGTGCATGTCTGACTATTTGCATTCGTTTCTGCTTGTTGCGAATCCTGTCTGACGTACACTCTAGCTCAACTACTTTGCAAATTAGTAGTATAAACCAGTATGCAGTCTGCTATGCAAATAATACACCAGATTGTCCCCCCCATACCGTTTCTGATCACGTGGGATATGTCTTTTATACTTGCGCACAATCAGTTTGCATGTGAAAGTTGGCAACTGCAGCAGCAGTTTACTTGCATTTTAAGTCGCAGTGCAGCGCGGCTGCAGCTTGGTTCAGTACTACTACAGAAATCCTATAACTACTTTCGCACCGATTTGCAAACGTCAGTTGGATTCGAGCCGCGTTCTGATGCACTTGCATCATCTTTTTGCAACTCTGCATTTTTCCAAATATATCATCTGCATTTAAACGTTTCCACAGTCAAGTGTCTTTCAATTTTTTTTTTTTTTTAAATTAATAAATTGGACGATTCAGTGTAGAAAATATTAGTGACTTACTGGTTTTATTTGTATTATGTACACAAAACTTTGTGTTTCATTTAATTAAAGTGATATGCATTTTGCATTTTATTTCAAGTCTGAATGGATAAAAGTAAATAGCACATTATAAATTATTATAAAGAAATCATGATTTAAAGTTAATAGGTGAAATTTACTTGCCATTGAGAAACTTTTATTCAAGTGAAGTGTGCAACTGCATCCTACATAAGTGTCAAAAATTTCTTTCTTAATATTAGTAAAAAATGAAATTTAAAGCGGAAGATCATAATACGACTCTTGAATTTTATGACAACAAAATACAAACTGTAAATGTGCAATACTTACTTCAATAAACGTGAGGTGGTGATTTTCAATTGTGTAAAATGTCTTGTATTTTCATCATCATCATCATAATTTACATAGGAAATAGCGGCAATTTCGAAATCTAAAGACAATCCTTTTTTTATTCATTGGCTATTAGATTTGTATTCGCCGCCTTTGCATTTTAGCATCAAGATCAAATTTTAAAGTATTTTAAAAGAATGTCCATAAAATTTAAGGATTTCCAAGAAATTTTAAAGATGTAATTAAGACATCTGAAATGACTAAGTAATTTTAAAACATAAATATTTTTTTGGATTCACTACAATTCTTTAAATCTTTTGAAATCCTTTGAGATCTCTTAAAGACACTTGAGATTCTTTTTAATTTCTTTAATTCACATTTTATTTCAGATTTTATTATATAGTTTTTAATTAAGTGTCATGCAAAATCAATATCTCAAAAATTAGTAAATAAAATGTGTCCTAATTATACCAAATATCTGTGACTACTTTGCACAGGGGCCATTCCTATTTTATTATTTGGACATGATGCAAACTTTTCAAGTTACAAGTGTTTAAACATCCAAGTTAGTCTCACTTTGACTTAGAAAAAAATTATTTTTTGATTTGAAACATCTTCCAGACAAGTGAACAGTTGAAATAACAATGTGATGACAAATAATTTTTATTACTAACAAAATGTGTGTCGAACACATTTTAACGGTGTTGGAGCATTTTCAAACCACTAAAAATTAATGTAGACTTTACTCAAATCCGCCATTACCAAATCCACATCTTACCAATACGCGGTGTTTGAGGTCGCAAAAATGATGTGTTTGAAGTATCGTTTTTTTTTATCGACAATCTTTTGGTTGTACGACAGGGGCTATCTGCTTATTTTCTGCAAAAAGAAATTTGTTTGGCTAAAAAGTGAATTTTTACAAGTGAGGAGACGTACTACACATGTGCTAGTTACTTGAATATAGATACTGGACCTGTCAGCTGTTTCGCAGAGTCGCCAATTGACTATTGTTAACATTATTATTATTATGATTATTATTAGTAATAATGGTCAATTGGCGACCCTGCGAAACAGCTGACAGGTCCAGTAACTATATTCAAGTAACTAGCACATGTGTAGTACGTCTCCTCACTTGTAAAAATTCACTTTCTGGCCAAACAAATTTCTTTTTGCAGAAAATAAGCAGATAGCCCCTGTCGTACAACCAAAAAATTGTCGATAAAAAAAACGACACTTCAAACACATCATTTTTGCGACCTCAAACACCGGGTATTGGTAAGATGTGGACACAATGGCGGATTTTAAGGCATTCCACAAATTTTGCTATTTTTCTGTGTTTGTTTACATGTTTTCGTGAAATGCTGCAACAGGCTTAAATGTATTGGATGAGAAAAACAACATATTTCTATAAAAACAGAAAATAAATATTTCTAATTGTTTATTTAAATATTTATAACAATAGTCATTGTTAAATTATAGTCATTAATTCTTACGAGTATTATTCTTATTGGATACATTAGCATTATAGATTCTTAAATAATTTCAAGAAATTTCTGACAATTTTAAAAGATTTTTTAACCGATTTCGAAAGTTTTTGTGAAATTTAAAGAGATTTTAAATCTTGTCACCAAATTTTCAGAAATTTTAATCTCATAAAATTCCATAAAATCCCTCGCAATTCATATAAATTTTTAAAAATATCTTAAAATTTTTTGGAATTTCAAGATTTAAATTAAATTAAAATTGAATTTAAATTGAATTTAAATTTAATTTAAATTCCGAAATTTAAACGAATTTCAACTGATTTTGAAGGATATTCAAGGCAGCATTTTAAGACATTGTATGGGGTGTTAAGTAATTTTAAAGACGTTTATTAAGGGATTCAACAAATTTTACGAGATTTCATTGGATTGTCAGGAATTTTATGAGATTTCATGTAATTTCATGGAGTTTTTAATAATTTTAAGGGATTTTATGATATTTTAGCGATATTTAGTAATTAATTTTAAGGGCTTTTAAGGAATTCAATAGATTTTATGAGATTTTACATTTTTTGAGGAATGAAATTATTATACGCGAATAGATGTGAATATAAAGGTATGAATTGAAAAGGATAGACTTCCTAGTAGATTGTAAAAAGGATAGACATGGACAGAAATGTAGTGATTGAAAAGGGTAGGCTTCGTAATATACTTCAAGAGAGATAGGAAAGGATTGAAAACACTATATAATGTTAGAAATGGATAGGAATTGTAAAGATTGAAATGGATAGACTTGGTAGTATACTTAAAAAAAGGTAGAAAAAGATTGAAATGATTATACATGGATAGATATGGATTATAGATTAGTAGATATTGAAAAGGATAAGCGTGTAAAAGAGATAGATAAGGATTTAAATTATTAGACCAGGGATAGACATGGATAGAAAGTACGGATTGTAAAAAATAGGTGCTGCTACAGATTGTGAAAGGGATAAAAAAGGATTAGTGTGGATAGGCGGAAAATAAAGAAAGATTAGTGTGGATAGATGGAGGATAGGAAATTATTGGCGAAGATAGACGAAAGATACAGAAAGATAGAAATATTGAGATTCACAAGGAAAGAGATTATTGTAGATTAGAAAAGAGGTAGAAATAGATTAGCATGGATAGGGATGGATACATTTGGATTCCTTTCTATTTCAATCCTGTAGATTGAAAAAGATTCATATAGATAGACTTTCTATCTTTAGTGATTTTTTTAGCGTTGTTTGAAAATTAAAATCATTCAACTATTTGATTTTTCGTTGATTTAAATATTTAATTGTAAATTAATATTTTTGGTGGAAAATTCAACTTAAAAAAGAAAAATTTCAATTAAATCAATTTCTTCCCCTATTTTCATGAAAAAATCAGTTTTGAAGCCTGCTATAAATTGAATGTACAATGTACATAAAAAGTTTCCTTCTTAATTACTAAAAATCCATATATATTATTAACTTTCACGCGAAAGAAAATTAAACTTTTCATATAATATTTTCTCTGCATGCAAATTTACTTCATTATAATATAGTATCTTCAATATAGTATAATATCACAGACGATTTTTTTTTTCATCAACAATTAAAGATATTGTTTGCATAATCATTTCCCATGCTTTCTGCGTTGCAATAAACAAAAAAAGAATTTGTCTGAGTTATACGTCTGAAACTCCAGTCTAATTATTTATAAACTTCTGTTTCTTTTTTTTTTTTTTAATATATTCTTGATTTTTTCATTAAGAAAATACTGACAGATACCTGCGTATAATTCTCAAGAAGATCAATGTCAACCTTTCCGTTTATCATCTATATCGTAAATTATTTTTTATTTTTCTCACTGAAATCTGGAATTATAAAGGTATTCAAATACAGAAGACCTTGTGATGTACGTGTTGAGGTTTCTAATTTTTGTGACAAATAAGATGCACAAAGTATTTGAATCAAAGGCGTGGCCAATTTTCCTTAACATCAACAACCCAACACAATCAACTCAAACCGCCTTTCATATACCTAGATAAGTGTTCTTTCAAGTAAGCTTTATATTATATTACCTGGTTAATGGAAAAAATCTTTCTATTCCAAAAAGGTGCGCACTTCATTGCAATGATTCTTATCTTTCGCGGTCGAGACACAAGAAATGATAAGCGATAGACTAACTAATCTGATTGCAGTTGATATATTGTCTATTTTTCATGAATTTTATTTATATGTCAAATTATCCAGAATTTCGGAGAAAACTACTTTGCTTGAATTTAAGATTATTTTTGATAATGATATCAGCTGTAAATTGAAATTCATAAAAAAAAAGAAGCTTCAGTGCAATGCAATACTGTTAATATGATTATTATTATATCTATTAACAAGTTTTCTATATAAATGCATATTAAATACAAGATGCCTATTATTTAATCAAACGCTGGAAATTTCTGCGAATAATAGATATAGATAATTATAGATAGTATCAATTTATCACGTTAAAAATATTCGTCCTATATTCTATTCTCAGAGAAGTGAGAAATACAGAGCGCCTTTTTGCAAATTTCTGGCACGTGTAAGTTTACTGAACCCCTACACACTTATATTTCATAATAAGTGAGTTATATACACATGATTTTTATCATTTTCATATCGAAGGTATTAAATTCATTGAAAATGTACCCTCACTCCACCAAGTTTTTCACACTTGATTATTTATGAACATACAATATATAATATTAGAAAATTTAATAAATTGTATATTGGCAAATACGGAAAAATATATTTTTAGGAACTTTAGTAAATTTCAAGAAGTTTAATCAATTTTAAAGAATACTAAAACATTTTTCATTTCCAAATTATCTACTTCAAAATTTAGAAACTCAAATTGAAAATAATTCCTCTGGGTGCAACAGACAAAAAAAAGAGGAATTCTTAAAAAAAAAAAAAAAAATAAAATAAAAAAACAGGGGAATAGAGGACAGAGTGTAAAGCACTATCATAATAATGAATTGATTATTATGACGAATGAGGCCTATTTCTGCCTCGAAAATACAACCTTCATGTGAATAGATAACGCATCACCAACATTTTCGTTTCTGATGCACACCAGACCTCGTGACCCACTTTATTCCATAAGTAGGTCACATAGCCAATCATCCGGGCTGTGTATTCTTTCTTTCTTTATTTTTTTAGCCACCGAAAAGCCCTAACACTAGAGGTTAAAAATACTTTCCTTATGTGCAGCTGCTATTTATAATAATATTTCAAATCATTGGCTGGTTCGTGAAACATTCTTTAAATTCTCTTTCATTTTCTAAACATAATTAACTAATTACATTAATAAATTAGAATCGCAAAGCTAAACTAATAAAAGCTTTGCATGTATTATACAGTTTATAAATTAAAGAAATTTAAAACGATGATCCTTTGTCTAAAAATTTTCGAAAATTCTCATATACATGTGTATACAGAGCAGTTGTGCAGAGAATGAATGATACGTCGTCGCGTTCTAACATTTCTTTATCTAAAAATTGTGTGCAATGCATCGAATATAATTTTCTAGTCTCTCTCTGACGTAAACTACTGTTAAATCTAACTGTAACCCAGACCTACTTACGATTTCGGTCGGTTTCTCAAAGTAGCTATATGATTCGAAACGAGAACCGTTTCACAACTATTATACGTCGTTCCCTCCTCTAATTCTCGCCTATGACAAAGTCAAATCTCATCCGAGCTTGCTCGTTTTTATCATGTTCTTCATACGGTATATCATACATCGATCGTCTCATTTCAACATCAGACAATACATCAAACAATAAGACGATGTGAGAAAAAATGCTCCATTTTATAAAGTAAAAAAGAAAGTGGGAATTTTTGGTTGATTTTAAAAATGAATAAAGCATTTCGTTTCTACAGGGCTTCAAAATATTCATTATTCACACTACGTTTATTAACTTTGGCAATCTCTTCCACTCAAAAGAGAGAAAAGCAAAAAACTGTCCTACATCCTATCTTAAAAAAAAAGATGTTACCGCAATACAATATCGAATACGTTGATATCGAAAACCTGATTGGTTTAGAAACTGCACGAATATGTGTGAATTTACTGAATTTGAAAACTATCTTCAGATTATTTTCGTTGTCGAAACAATTACTAATAAAAAGGTTATATAGTGATAGAAAATAATTTAAAATGGTAAACATAATTATTTTTAAGGTTAGTGAATATTATTTGAGAAATTAAACAGATTACTTATACGCCCAAATGGAAATTACATGGTAGAACCGATTCAGTTGTAATGTGCCAATATTGGGTATAGACAAAGCTGGCGTAGTACTACTGACTTTACCATTGGGTCAGTACTCTATCAAATGCAAATTCCAATATCGGCAGTTCAGTATCGACCTAGTACTGGCTCTGTACAGTAATAAAAAAAATCCCAGCACTGGATCTGCGGACCAAAATTTGTAATATTACAAAACGTATTGGTAAAGTTACAAAAAATATTTTTTACAGTGCACGAGTCCGATAATTGCCTGTTTCGCGACGTGTGAAGCACAAAGCTTTTCATGACCACTGTAACGAATTCGATTTTCGAAATAATAATCCGAATTTGCACTAGTGTACTAGTGTATTCTATCCTATCGTATCCTATACGATAGAATAAAATACGACAAAATTGGATAGGATAGAACTCAATAGAACCTCCGGTTTATTTATTTAGATATTTTAGGATATCTATATCTATTTTAGGATACCCTATTTTACTTTCGGTACTACTTTTACAGTACTTTAGCTCCTGTACTGTAAAGAGTTCGCTTTGAGACGCTTAGCAGACACCGAAAATCGATGTTTGATTACACGTGTCATGAAAAGTCTTTTAAGGAATTCGAGAGATTTTACGGGATTTCATGGAATTTTAAATACTTGTAAGATATTTTACGGGTTTAAATTCATTTTGAGGGCTTTCAAGAGATTTCGTGGGTTTTTTTAATAGTTTTAAGGGATTGTACGATATTTTAGGGATATTTAGTGATTTTAAGGACTTTTAAGGAATTCAAGGGATTTTACGAAAATTCAGTGGATTTGTAGAAGTTTTAAGACGTTTAATCAAATTTCGTGGAACATTGAGTAATTTTAAGGAATATAAATTGTTTTTGTGAAATTTAAAGGAATTTCATAAGATTTCAAAAAAGAGATTATTGTAGATTAGAAAAGAGATAGAAATAGATTGGCATGGATAGGGGTGGACAAATTTGGATTCAGTTTTTCTTTCTATAGAAAATAGGTATCTGATTCAAATAGATAGAATTTTTATCATTTTACTTTTAACTCAATAGGGAAAGATTGAAAGAGATAGTGTTTCATGGATGTAAAAAGTGTACACATTTGGGAGGGATAGAAAATCTCTATCCTTTTCAATCAAAAAATTTCTATCCTTTTCTATCTTTTTACTTCCAACAGGGATAGGTACTGTGATGACTGAAAACAGGAAATGAGCGAGAATATTGAAATCGTCCAGGGAATCACCAGCGCCACCCTGGTTGATTTCGAAGCAGAAATCATTAGACATGCTGATTGCTATTTTTGTTCACTCGGACACTATCTAGTTAAACTTCGTGTTGCTTCGCAAACATCAGTTCAGACTTTTTAGTCTATTAGCTACATATACTACATAGGTGGGGAGTTAGTTTATCTATCGATGGTTCTTTTGCTTTTGGTACGACCTATAGATAGGCACGTGCGTATACGATGACAGAGTGCAAGGCACTTGATTCTCGAAGAGAGAGACCTTGGTAGCTGATCGCTGGTTGGATGTGCAGAAAAGAGAGAGGCGGAAGATAGAGGTCGATGTAAGAGGGAGAGAGAGAGAGAGAGAGAGAGAGAGAGAGAGAGAGAGAGAGTCAGAGGAATGAGAAACGGAGTGAATGTACTTGGAACGCAAATACAACGACGCGACGCTGGGCAAACTATACTTCCTGGAGTCAAGGTTAGCACTGATGCAACAGGATGCCGGCCATTGACACCCTTTCGTTCCTTAGCTTCGTTATATACATATACATACGTTGTACGCTCTATGTTATTATGGATTATACATATAGTATGTATGTACCTCTCTCTGTTGCTATTTTTGCACATCTTCTGGTCTTCTGCTTCCTCTTCCTCTTCCTCTTCGTCATCCTTATTTTTAATCCATTTCTTCTTCATGCGAGAGTTGCAGGTATACTTACACTCAGGTTCAAATTGTATTTGTATATTATGAGGTATATCCTTAAGTGGGACACAAAAGAAGCCAATACTGGGACAAGAAAAATCCAATGGGGTTCATTGAAATAAAATAGTACAATTTTCTTATAAAACAGAATACATTAAAAAACAATAATAAATTATTATAAATCATAAGAATCAAATAATTCTTTATTTTTTAATAAATTTCATAGCAACATATTAACATTTTGCTTACAAAATAACTTCTTATTTCTCATCTTTTAAATAACGTTAAAATACTATCTGTGAATAAATAGTCCAATACCTTAAATTGTTCAAGAGGTTTAACAAATTTCAAATAATACTAGACAATTTTTTATTGACAAATTACTTCAAAACTTTTAAACTTTTTTGAAAGTTTTGAAATTCAATAAAATCATATGAAATCTTTAGAAATCCTTTGGCATGTTTTAATAACTCTGAAATTTCTTGAAAAATCTCTAATTTTTTTCATACTCTTTTAAAATCCATTGAAATTTTTTTAATTTAATTAAAAATCCCGTACAATATTTACAAATATTTTTAATCTCTTGAAATATCTTTAAATTCCCTAAAGAAATTTTTAAAATGTTTAAATTAACTTAAAAAATCACTTGAAATCCTTTAAAATTCCTTGAAATTCCTAAAAAAAAGTTTTAATATTCTAAAATCTTGAAACCTGTCAACTATTTTGAAATTCTTTAATTGTTTGTATATAATTAAAAAATACCTCTTCTTTATAATGGGACTTTTTTCAGAAAATTAAATAGTTTAATAATCAAATATTGTGAATAATAATTCCGCAGAATAGTTTTTTAATCGTGATGGAGTAACTGACAAGGACCTGATTAGTTTTCATTAAAAAGGACAATATTCTGCCCCAGTGGCCGCCCCAACTCGAGCTCCGTACCCTACTGCGCATGTGTCGCACTCGATATCTGATTAGTTTCTATTCGCGCGCAGTTTGAAATGCCAAAAAATATTATTTTTATTGTTTATTATTATTTATAATAAAACATAAAAATAATATCTTTTAGCATTTCAAACTGCACACGAATATCAACCAATCACATACCGAGTGGGACCCGGTCATTAGAATCACATCAGAAGGAGGGAAAACTGACCAGGACCCTGTCAGAACCCCATCAAAAATTCTGCACGGGTATCGGAACTGTACGGGAATTTGTAGAGGAAGTTTTGAAACACCTTTACGCGGTAATTCTTACCGAAACCTAAATGTATATGATTTTTTTGGAATTGGTATAGAATTTTCTTGACGCAACATTATTTCGTTATTAAGTAAATTTTCTTCTCTTTCACATTGAGATCTTTGATGTATAAAATTCGTGAGTGGTCCGTGGCCTCGTGTTAAAAGCTTGAATAAAAATCAATCACGCGTGCTCGCATTCCGAGAATGCAAAGTGCTCTGAGATTCGAATCGACAAAGACTTCTACGAATAAATGGAGTAGTTGATCAGCGCCTGCGTTGCTTTTACTTAAACCTTCCACAGTCTACTCAATATGTATTTTCCATATCAGAAATCTCTAGTCGGCTTTCGGCTATCGGTCGACTACTTTTTATGTGTCGACTGAAAGTCGATTAATCGACGAAGAAAAGTCGACTTTTTTCGGTTCTTCGCCAAATAGTCAAATATAAATTGCAAATCTGTTAAAGATAAGAAAAATCTCTTGAATTCCTCTAAAACTTCCCGAAATATCCAAAATCCCTTAAAATTCTAGGAAATCTGTTTAAAATTCTAAAAATGTCTCAAAAATCTCGCATACATTATAGTGTAAAATTTGATTGACTTTGAAATGACTTGAACTTGTAAACTGAAAGAAAATTAATAAATTATAAATCTATCTTTATTATGTATATTAAGTATCCATCCCTAAAGTATCATACTGTAAAGAAATATGAAATAATATAAAATATAACATTTAAGAACAGAGTAAAAGTATGCCCGGAAGAGCGCATTGCGCGGTAAAAAAAAGGGTTAACCACGCGCCGCACGCGAGGAACAATAAATTCCTAGAGTTGGTCGAGAGTGGCAAAAGACGTGGACCCATGGTTTATTGGAAGTGGAGCTCAGCCAATAGGAAGTAAGGGATTGACGGTCAATGCCCTGCCAAGGTCGCTGCAAAGTTTATGCTCATTCTTTTTTAAAGGGTAGGGGCCAACATCCCGATTGCCTTCTTTTTACCCGGCCAATGGCCGCGTGGGATCAAGGTCATACTTCTGTCCTTCTGTGGCTCTGCACATGCCGCCGCGCCGTGCCGCGCTCACGCCTTCAAAATTTAATATATGTGGTGATTACTGCAAGACATGTTTTAAAAAAACTATAGTCTAGTTCTACTGAGATCATGATTCAATCTTCTCGTCTTACTTGACGAATATTAGAATCAAAATTAAGAAAATGTTTAATCTTTCAAAAGAGACGTGGAGATATTTCAGAAAGTTTTACAATTATTTCTCGAGATTTTTAAAGATTTCGAAGAATATCAACAACATTCAAAAGGTTTAGAAGGCTGACGTTAGAACAAATTGGATCCCAGATCTTTAAAAAATGACTGATTTTTGTCTCCTTCACTCGGAAATTAGGATTTTCATTATTTCGAAAAATTCTGGTTTCGACTTGGCAACTCAGCTTGGTTATTTTGAAGTCAATGACACTGCGCAGCCCAATGGAGATAAGAAAATAAATAAATAATAGCGCAAATGAGGCACAGAGACTAATGGAAATAGAGATAAAAAAAGGGAGAGGGAATGTATTATGAAACTTAGAGGCGTCAGTGTGCAAACGCACGTGTGCTCACGCGTATAAATAAATATTTAAAAATATTCGCAATAACTATTCGCTGCCGTTTTCCAGAATTTAGAACATCGACTCTAGACAAATGACGCGCAGAGCTTCTCTTAGAAGAGCTTTTATGCAGGGCCTATTTTAAGGAGTAGCTTCAAAAGAGAAGATGTAGTTTTAAAAAAAGAACGTGTAGTTACAATGAAAAATGTGTGCAGCCTCAATACTTATTTATATCATTTTGTAAACGTTTAATTTTCGGAATTAGTTCAAATTGTTCATTTGAACTTAAGGAGTCTTGTCTGTCTCAAATTAGGAAAAATCTACATCAATTTTACAAGCACTTTTCCAAACACCTTTTCATGGATTTCTTTTTCAATTGCGCCTTTTCCAAATCTCTATTTTTTACACTCCTGGTCCAATTTTTTTTGCCAACCTTTTTTGAAAACCTATTTCTCAAAACCCTCTTTTTAGATCGTTTTTCCAAATTCTTTCTTCAACCTCCTTTTTACATTCTCATCAGAGAGGATGTATTAGATTTGTGTAGAATTTAACCCCCCCCCCAGTTTTCATCAAATGTCTATGTTTTGGGATCTCCTGAACCCGAAAAACTTGTTTTTACGAATCTGTAAAAATCTGTCTGTCTGTCTGTAGATTTTAGTTTGTTAGCACGATAACTTTCAAATGAATTGACCGATTGGATTGTCCTTTGGTATACTCTTTTAGTGTCCTAAAATGAAGGTCAATTTCGTTGGCCAGCCAAATAACGCGAGATACAGAGAAAATGATAAGAAACATAATTATTGGCCTTAAAAAGATCTACAAGTTCCCCTTGAACCATTTTTCAACAGGATGAGTAGTTTTCGTTTTAATCATGAAAAATATTGTTAAACAAAGCCGAGCGCGAAGCGCGAGGTTTAAATTAATAAATATCGAGCGCGAAGCGCGAGTGCCATGATGAGAATGTGCTCCTTAAGGTCGATAGAGCCTTAAGTAAATTAGCTTTCGTTTGCATTCCATTCCATTTTGTAGTAATTTAAAAACAAATAGGTGCAAACGTCGCGACGCTCGCAAGCGCCCGGAGTTAAATTTCCTATAAAACATCTCGGTATTTGAATATTTATGAATATACTAATTTATATAATTTATAACCCCTTTAATTAGAAATTTTTATATTATAATGAATAAACTTTTAATTAAAATAAAATGAATAAAAATTAAATTAAACTTATTTAATTCAAAGAAATGTTTATTTGATTCTGGGTGTGACGTGTGAAAAATAAGCATGTAGGAGAAAAATTATGGGACAGCCTATGTAACTTATTGTATATAATAATTGTAGAACACTCTATCCTTCGTTTAAAATCACCAAGGTTTTATTTTTCGGTGTATTAAACTAACAATATAAAAAACTTAACCGGTGATCAAAAACAAGGTATTTCTTGTAAAAGATTATAAAAGAGTATTGCAGAAAATAAGGAGTTTATTCGATTTTACTCTTAGGCCGTAACATAGAACTACCATACATTCATTTTAATTCGAAATATCCTTCTTTTTGGTCATAATGGGAATTTTTCTTTAATTTTACTTATTTTCGGCATTCATCTATATGCTTGTCTCGAAATTATGTTTGATACTAATTTATTATGAAATTATCGACAAGCTACACTTCCTTGGAATTGCGAAATCCAGTGATACATCTAGCTAGAACATGTTAATGTCCATTTACTTTAATGCGCCGAAATAATAGTGAATTTACTTTTGTCATTTCCTATGGGATACATTTACTTGTACCTATCCTCAATAATTTTTCATTGCTCTTTAAGATATATATGTGAAAACCTTCGATTTGACACACTTTGTAAGAAGAAACAAGAATCATTCATGTAATTTAAATTTCGCAGTAGCTTTAATTGAATTTCCTATTTGTGAGTGGCCGACATTACAAATACATGCGTTAACACGATATAGTGTACGTGAAATAAAGAAGTAAAAGGAGACTGGCGGCACCATCAATGGCCAATTCTAACACTTTTAGTTTCGTAATATTCCTTGGTTTGCCTCTACCACCATTAAATTAGGATGAGCCTTGAATAACTAAATCTACGAATCACGGACTTTGTTCGTTATTAAGAATGGTCGGAGTATGGCCTAGGTGCAAGAAACGTACGTGTTTCCACTTTTCAATTCATATTCCCACAAAAATTGTCTCCTGAATTGGTTCTTGAAAATGCTTGCGAAAACATAAAATATTTACATTCTTTGTACCGAAAGAAAAATTCCTTATTCGAATTCAATCTGAGAGGTACTTTCTTCTCGTTAAAGCAGTTGAAAGCAATGGCAAATTATATATAAAATGAACCTAAGAAGAAGTCATTTTGTCAATTTTTTAAGAAATTAATGCAAAGAAACATTAAATCTTCATTTTTTTTTAAATATTAATAACTTCCAAATAATTAACGTTATTCAAAGTTTTCTTTTTGCTTATTTTAAAAACAAATATATGTATATAGAATTGCGACAACTTATCTGCATACTTGTGAAATTTTTTATTGCCTGAAGCAAGAAGTTAAAGTTGGAACGAAAAAATTCGAAGTCATACAATGTCGAAAAAATGGAAGTAGAAGTGAAGGTAAATAAGTTACGTAATTTCTCTTCCCCCCCCCCTTTTTTTTTTCTTCCGTATAGTTTGATGAAGTGTCTTTTACCTGGCACCGGTAGACCTTGCCTAAAATTTGAATTGTCGCGAAATGAATTTTGAAAAACTCCAGATTAAAAGTCAAATTCTAAAGGGTTACTTTAGGCGAATTAAGATATTATTGCTTGTTCGACTTTTGTTTTCTTGTACTTTTTTATGTGCTGAGAGTTGAGTTAAGTTGCGTCCTGCCGTTTCCGACTTTGATGATTATCAAAAGCACTGTCTTGGAAGAATAGCCTAATAAAAGATTGTGTTAAACGATGTTTGATATACAATCTATCTTCGTTATACCTACATCTTATCTGTGGGTTTTGTAATTGTTTCGTTCCATCAACACGTGTTTCAACTTTCAACTCCATGGAGTAGATGATCTCTGGATATCTAATTTGAGATGCAAAATAATAATAATAATATTATTCCCCTTGTCATTTGCCACTACCATTCTCTTCACCATTTCCTTTGTCATTCCCGTTTCAACCTTCCTTTGCCATTCCTATTTAGAATGTGAATTTTATATAAATGAAAATCGATATATTTGATTTTCTCGAAAACTATCAATCGCAGAAAAAAATGTTCTAAACAAAAAATGTGTATTTCGATCAATTATATAACTTTTGTTTGAAATATTTTTTTTTATTTTACATATTAGCTAAGATAAACGCAAAAAACTATGATTTTATGGGTTTTTCATGAAGGTAGAATTATGTTCTATTTTCGATGGGAAAAATGATAAATATGGTTGCACTGTACCTAAAGACTCTATGGTAATTCCGGTTGTACAAGGAGATGTGACTTTACTATTGCCTTTTATAAATTTAACATTCCTTAATTTCCTTAAAATTAACAGTCCTTAACCTTAATTTCTAAAAAGCTGAGATTATATACTCACTTTCCTATTGACTTTAGTAAAAATGAATATTATAATACATACTACATTCTACAATTAAAAGTTTCTCTGTGTCTTTTTTCATGATCTTAATTATTTCTGCATTAAATTCACTAGTATTTGATTGAAAACTGGTTTCTGGATAATAAGCATGTACCTATATATCTTCAATTGTATTGGCAGAGAGCGCGATTGCAAAATGATTTGATGAAGATAAGGCATGAGGGGAATGACTTATACATTCGCAAGTGGGAGCTGCTGAGTGGATCACGTGAATTCTCTTTGAAATACTTGCAGTAGAATATTGCCCTCGCCGGGAATAAACGAAAAATATTATGTCATGTGGCGTTGCACGAGCAAGATATGTACAAGACCTTGGAGAGCAGAGGCCAATGACCGTGCGTTTGTGTGGGCGTTTCGCATACTCTCTTCCTGACTCGTGTCACTCGTCGCAGTTTATAAGCCCACACACGCATTGTGAGCAAAACGCAGAAATGTATTTTGTTCAAAAGTCGTGCAGGTATGATATTACCAGACGAAGCCTGGGCCATTGACCAATTAACGATGAGGGCAGCAAACTTTCAAGAAAAAACTTGACGTTTTAGAACAGCCAAACAACGCACCTTATGAAAAAAAGTTAAATGAAGAAAAACGTTGCTTTTTAAAAGTTAAAAAAAGATTGCCATAACGACTTAAGATATAAACATTCTTGCTTTTACGAAGACCTGTACATTTCCTTTAAACATTTTAATCCTTTGGAACAATAATAGTAAATCATCATTTGCTTGTATCTATATTAATTTTTACATTCGCATTACAGAGAATGAATTAGATTTGTATAAAATTCGACCTCGCCCTAATTACTAATAGATTTTAAAAATGTATATAATAAGAATAGATTTTTAAAATATATACCTTAAAAGCGTAAATTGGTTCTCCTCTTCATCTAAAACTATACTAATTAAACAAACGAAAATGTGTCTTCATAGCGGGCAGATTATTTATGATCGATGGATTATGCAGTACAATTCATGCGTAATTGCAACCTTGAAATTTATCCGACCCATTGATGGCCACTCTTCCCTTCTGTAAGAAGAAGAGCTAGCACACATTAAAAGTGAAAAAGGGACGATGTTTACTCGGAATTGCTATTTTTAATCAAGGAGCAAGAATTAGCAAACAATACACGTTCGATTACGCAAGGGAGCAGTGCACTCTTCGCGTAGGCATCTATTCATATCTCAAGGCTAACTGCTATATAGAAGATATTAAAGTCACAGATCCCTATTACTTTCAGGCGTCGACGAACGTCGCTCGGCACGTGAAGCACAATTCATTAAATAAATATTGATGTGCGAAGGTTAATGCATCATAAGAGGTCACTAAACCGCTTCTTCCCTCTCCAATCTTGCACCCAACCACCCACAAATGTACGTTTTTTTTTTTTTTTTTTTCAAGAGACTAACCTTTGAGGGGAACATGAATTTTTATTCAATGATTATTATGAATTTGGTAGTTAAATATCAGGAAATGAGATTTTGAAGGTATAAAGCTGGAAAATTGAGGAATTAAGTAACCTAAAGGAATGTATAAAGTTGAAGAAAACAGATTTAATCTTCTTTTAGAGGTTGCAAAATAATAAACAAACGCTGAATTGAAAAAATCATTTTTACCAATGATACCTATTTCTTTTTTCAGAAATCACTTATCTTTGAGAATAAAAATGAAAGAAAGTGAATATATAATTTTGTAGAGAGGATGAAATAAGAATTCATTAAACAGATAAAAAAATTAAATGAACGTTTCCACCATCTAAGTTTTATAGCACTGGGACTTGATGTATGCCTTCAATTTCACAATCAGCCATATACTATCTGAATTTGAATCAGTTATAATTTTTACTAATTTCAATTAATGACACAATTCTAGGTATAAATTGTGATTAGTAAAAAAGTTCTAGTACAACAAATGATTTGTGAAAGGGGATTGGAAAAGTGAGGTTCCTAAAGGTCTTTGGCAAAATTAGTAATACAAGGAATTTCGAAAAATTAATTAGCAATGGAATATGCTAAACTGGTTTGGAATTTGTTTATTCTACAAAATTACACTTTTCAAAATAAATTTAATAATGAAAAAGATCTAAATAGATAAAACTGACGATAAACCAGAATATTATTTCAAATGCAGTAAATCCTCTTCATGTGTTATTATTGCTTGTTCAGTCTCTGATATTGCACGTGTGTCTAAACGCGAAAAGTACTTCAAAGTGAGTGAGTTGGCAAATGATTAGCTTTTTTAACGGCTATGTGTGTCAGCAGTACGCAAGCTGTTGATAACGGTATAAGAAATAAAAAAAAGTTGCCGATAAGATTATTTAACTGTTTGAATTCTGTTGCTCACAGGAATGCACTTTAGAGCTGCAAAAATAAAACTTTATCAACAACAATAAAGAGTCCTGTTTGTTGCTTTTGTAACGAATTTAATTAACTCTTTAAAAAAAAATACTCAACGCTTACTCGTCATAGGTATTTTTAAAAATAAGACATTCAGTTTTTAAATTTCTTATCCATCTCTTGTTTTTTTACCTTATTACCTAAAAATCAAAACTTTACTATCCACAAAGTGTCATTTTGTTTTTAAAATATAATATTTTATAGTAGTAGGTATATTCAACAGAGAAAAGGAATAAGAAAAAAACGTGTAGAAGACTTGCTTCTTTCGAGGCCGATCCTGTATTTTGTTTGTGCAATAAAAAAATACAGGTCATTGCATCCACGTCTTTGTTGACTGTGAAGTCAACGAGCTACGTTCCTAATTTGAACATGTGAGCATCGCCCAAGGACAGGTGGTAAACGACACCTGGCGATTACCATCTTTTTCTTGCCACTAAGTCGTCATCCTTCTTCGCATGAATAAACCACGCATACTCAAGACTTCTATATTTTCTTGAACCTCTGCTGATGTAATTCTGTCGAGGGCGTTCAAACAAGAAATAAGAGAAAGAGAGTAAAGCCAACCACATAAATATATAATATATACAATATAGAATGTACATATATATTATATTACCTTCGTTATACCAATTTTGCTTATTATGTTCGCTTCTGGTTCCACGTACACCAATATATAAATTACGAGATCGTGTCCGAAGATGACCTACATATTCAACGAGCTGCAAGAAAAGGGTATCGTACTGTCGTCGCATTTCGTTTCTATCGTCGAGCGTTCTTTATGACGTGTCGTAAAAAAGGGTTCGACGGTCCACCATTTCCTTTACTCGCTGAATTCCCGCGATTCATCCTACGATCCCTACATGTCATAAAAACGCCGTGAGAAGAAATTTCTTGACAAATACTGCACGTGTTCCTAACGAGCGATTGTTTCATATCTCTTTATTTGATTTAGTACGATTATGCATGTGTAGACTGTAGGTGGTGGTGTCATTGAAAATTCACCAAGTGCTACTGCCTACGTCCGGGGAGGCAAGAAAAAGTTGGACAGAAATTCGAGGTCAGATGTGACGGTTAGTTGTTGCTGTGTTAGATATGCTACTTATAGATGTGTTAGATTTTTAATGTATTAGGAATGTTAGATGTGTTAGATACACGCATTAAAATAACAGTGCATAGCACTATTTTAAATCGAAATATGTACTTTGGCATGGCTCTGGCCTGATTATAAATGGCATCTTACTACTACTAGATGTAACGGAAATATTTCTTACTAAATGGTACACTATTGCATATGAAATATAGCAATACTTACTACTGCATCATTGTTTAATAAGTAACATGTCGTCACGATTTTTGTGGTTGTAGCAACCATAATCGTATTTGTGTCAACTGAAAATTAATAGTTATGTCATATGTTACTATTTCTGTGGTTGTCACAACAACCATACAGTTTTTTCTGTGTATTTTAAAGGAAAAGAAACAAAAAAAAAAAAACACTTTTTGAACATATTCCCGATTGTCGAAAATGCATTTACATATTTGATATTGATTAGTCGCAATCATTGTATGCGTTGAATATAATAATATTTGAGGATGCCATTAATGAATCTTTCAATTTAACAAAAATTGAAGACACGATTTTATCATACATAAGAGAAGATCTTTTTCCACCTTGTGAAAAATAACCCGGTTTTATCTCGGGTTTTATCCTTCGTAATTGCGTTGGCGCGGTACTGGCTGGGTACAGCCCCAGTATGAAGTCCAAGTGTTGGCTAGAAACTGACGTAGGGAGTTGTGCCGAGCGTTGGTGCGGTACCGGTATAGTACTGCACAAGTAGAGAGTTCAAGTGCCAGCATGAATCTGACTTAGGGAGTTGTGCCGAGCGTTGGACTTCATACTGGTATAGTACTGCACCAGTATGAAGTCCAAGTGTTGGCTCGAATCCAACTTACGAGTCTTGCCGAGCGTTCGCGCGGTACTGGCTAGGTACAGCTACTTTTTTCAAACTTCTGTAGGGAACAAATTTATACGAAAAAAATTTGTAATTTTGTTGAGCCAACCGAATAATTTTTCTGCACACTTTTTTTCGTCACAAAAAATTGTTATTCTGCCAGTAAAATATCCTATTAATTGTACATTAACTTAAAAATATTTAAAATTTCATATACTTATTTTATTTATTGATAATGCGAAAGTGTTTTTTGATTAAAGAGTATACCGTGGAAAAAATGTGGATCCATATGTTGAGAGCTTAGGGTAATGGTTAAGGAGCTGGACTCGTGTCTAGTAGGTCGTGTGTCTAGAGTTGCGTGCGAAATTTTATTTGTTATAAATGCGTTAATATTTACAAATATCGATTAGTTTTAAGTATACCCATAATATATATATATATATATATATATAT
>UCOH01011571.1:0-10398 GCA_900474275.1 Synergus japonicus | reverse complement strand
AAGTGCAAGTGGAAGACAACATGGAATCGTCTGACGAAGAGGTAGAAGAGGGAATAAACTCACCTGAAGGGGAAGAACGTCCACTCCAACCTGCACAAGAAAATGCTCAACTAAGAAGGGCACCAGGTAGACCACGAATCGACCGAACTGGAGCAAGAGGAAGACCGAGAAAACTCTTCAACATGGTAGAAGATAGAAACCAACCGGAAGAAGCAGAGCTGACAGAGGAAATTGCTGGAGTTTCGGAGATTTCTCTTCGTGAAGCAATATCTGGAAGCAATACTGAGGAGTGGGCATCAGCCATCGAAGACGAATTTCGATCTCTCATAGAAAACGACACCTGGGAACTCGTTGATCGCCCTCCAGGTCGAAAACTAATCAGTTGTAGAATCGTTCTTCGGAACAAGTATGGTCCGAATGGAGAAATAGAAAGACGAAAAGCACGACTTGTGGCGAGAGGATTTTCACAACGTCCTGGCATCGATTTTCACGAGACGTTTGCTCCAGTCGCACGCCTGAGCTCTTTCAGGACAATAACAGCTCTTGCAGTTGAGAATGATCTGAAAATTCATCAACTGGACATCACCACCGCATACCTGAATGGAAGAATTGAAGAGGAAATCTACATGAACTTGCCCGAATTGCTTGAAAATTCTTTGATTAAAATAGCTGAAAAGACTAAGCTGAAAAAGGAAAAGGACATCGCAGAACTTCACACAAAGACTATCAGAATGCTGGAAGAAATGAAGAAAGGAGAAAAGGTTTGTCTCTTGAAAAGAGGTTTGTACGGACTTCGACAGGCTGGACGGCAGTGGCACGAGAGATTCGACGTGGAACTTCGAAAGTTAGGAATGAAACCTCTAAATGCCGATCCATGCGTATACGTTGCAAATCGTGAATCTGATATCTTAATATTGGCAGTTTATGTAGATGACATCATGTTGGCCTCGAAGAATCTCCAATGGATTGCTGAAATTAAAAGGAAACTGGGACTTCAATTCGATGTAAAAGATCTGGGAGAGATTCGTCATTGTCTTGGCATTGAATTTGTTAAAGATATCGACGGAATTCGAATGTTTCAAGGGCATTATGCCGAGGAAGTCTTGAAACTTTTTGGAATGGAAAACGCGAAGCCCGTTGCAACACCCTTGGACTCGAGCACAAAACTAATGAAGCCAGAGTCTTGCAACCAAGAAGACATGAAGCAGTATCCTTTTCGAGAACTCATTGGCTCGTTGATGTACCTGGCTGTAGGAACGCGCCCGGATATAGCATTTGCAGTTAACTCACTGAGTCAATATAATACTTGCTTTACAAAAGAACATTGGGTTGCAGCGAAGAGAGTTCTACGCTACATAAAAGGAACTCTGAAGCATGGTCTTACGTTCAAGAAGACTGGAATTGAACTTCAAGGTTTTGTAGATGCTGATTGGGGTGCGTGTATAAACGATCGACGTTCGTACACTGGCTACGTTTTCACTCTTGGTGGAGCAACGATATCCTGGGAGGCCAAGAAGCAACGGACAGTAGCTCTATCAAGTACGGAGGCCGAATATATGGCCCTGACTGAAGCAGTAAAGGAGGCAGTCCACCTACGAAGGTTTCTGGAAGAAGTCGGGTTTCAAATGAAGGATCCGACTCCAATTTGGAACGATAATCAGGGAGCCCAGAAACTCGCACAGAATGCAGTATTCCATTCTCGAACGAAACACATAGACATTCGTCATCATTTCGTGCGAGAAGTTTTGAAGGACGGAAGTATAAAGGTTGGTTACTTACCAACTGGGAAGATGATGGCCGACGTTTTAACAAAGGGACTTGGAGGTCCAAAACATCAGGAGCACATCGCTAGAATGGGAATTGGTCCCACTTAAAAATATACATACGCACGTTTGAGGGGAAGTGTAGAAATTGACCCCTGCATAATGACCACCCGTGCGTACAGGTTAGCATGGTAAGGTTGTCTATAAGCTGAGACGTACATTGTTGCCGGATCTTATGTTTAGTTCGCTGTTGTAAGCTCTTCGAGCACGTGCTTCTTGTATCTCGTTCAACATTAATTAAAGTGTGTGTTTATTGCAATCGGTTGAGTTATCACTGAAGTGAATCCCGTTCCCACATATCCTCTATATTCTTTATATACCCGAGTAACGCTATGAAGTTAGCTGAAATGCATGTTCTTTTTGTAACCGAAATGATTCGTTATTTGTCTTAGTTTTCCCCATTTGCTCTTTAAGTTTTAGAAAGTTAAAGAAAACGAAAGTTAATTTTCGTGTTAAATATTTAGTACTTAGATTAAATACTTCATACTCGGAAAGTAAAAAGCTTTTTTTATCAACGTAAATTATAATACATTACGATAAGTTCGGTATGAATTTCAGTCTTTTGCGAAGCTTTTCAACTTTTCAATAGAATGCACATTTTTGTAATTCGAAATGCCATTATTTATATTAAAAAAAAATAAGAGTAATCTTTTTTGAATTTGAACTGCGCGCGAATAGGAATCAATCAGATTTCGAGCATAAATTGAGAACACTGTATATCGAAACTAACTACTGCGCGCGCTCTGCGTTCGGCATCTGATTGGTAACATGCGCAATTGATGTGACTATAGAGAATCAAGAATTTCTTGACATTTGGAAGATTCGAGTATATGCGCAAATTCGAGAATAAATGTTCTCGACTTGACGCTTACTTCATGCGTAACCAGTGGTAACGCTGACGTCAAAAATTGAGATAACGTTATGAAGTTAGCTGCAAGTATGTTCTTTTTATAATAGGATATTTCTTTGTTTAAACATTTTTTTTTGACAAATTTGAAACTATTTTTTGAAAGTCTTGAAACTTATTACAATCTTTTACGTTCTTTCCGCTTTCGCAGAATCATTGAAAGTCATAAAGTCAATACACTAGAGGTTCTTAATAGTAAAGGAATTCCTTTTCTATAGAATCAATCAATTGCGCAAGCGTATTGCATATCAAATACAATTTTTAGAATTTTAAACTTCGCGCGAATAGCAGCCAATCAGATGCCAAACGCAATACTATTGGGAACATGTTACTATTGAGAACGTCGAGTGCACTTCGAAATATTGAAATTAATTACATAAAATAGTATATTATGTACCAAGGAAGAGAAATAGGGTTTTTTTGTTGAGTACCATTGTTGCAGCACGATTCGTAGGTCGAAAACGTGATTAAGTGTCAATATTCTCCTCTAGAGGCAACACAATTCGAATTTTTTTCCCCTCTTCTGAGTTTTTCCCCTGATTTTTTTCAGATCGGAGTAAAAATAATAAAAACTTTTGGATATACTTCCGAAAAAGGGACATGTCCGATTTTCTTCGGGCTCCGTGTATTTATGAATTTTGACGCGCTGATTACGAATATGATAGTGAAAATTTGCGACTAGTCGATTTTCATGGTAAAAACCATGAAAAACTCATAAAAATCATTATTTTTTGCGTTTATCTCAGCTAATATGTAAAATAACAAAAAAATTTTATTATTAAAACACCCATAAACCATGCTTCTTCCATTCTAAATGCATGGAATGGTAAAGGGAATGGTAAAGGGACTGGCAAAGGGAAATGGCAAAGGGAGTGGTGAAAGGAAATAGTAAAGGGAATGGTTAGGGAATGGCAAAGGGAAGGGTAAAGGGAATGGTTAAGGGAAATGGCAAAGGGAATGGTAAAGGGAATGGTGAAGAGAATTGGAAAGGGAAACGGTAAAGGGAAATGACAAAGGGAAAAATAAAGGGAATGGTAAAGGGAAGGGGAAGGGAATGATAAAGTAAATGACAAAGAGAATGGCACAGGGAATGGCAAAGGGAATGGTAAAACAAATGGCAGAAAAAAAAATTAACAATATTGAAAAATTAAAAAAAAATAAACAAAAACTATAAAAATTTAAAAAAATTTTATCTCCAAAATACTTCAACATTTGGTAAACAAATAAACATTTTCCTTATTACAATAAAGAACATAAAAAATTAGAAATTAAAATAAAAACAAAAAAAGATTAAAATTTTTTTTAAAATATACACAAAATAACAAAAACTAAAAAAAAATATGCTCTTCAAAGTACTCCAACCTTCTCGCGGTGAAGAGCGTCAGTAGGCACCAAGCCGAAACTAATTGAGTTATGAATTCACGTATTTTATACAATTTTTAACGTGAAAAATCGATATATCGCTGATTTTCTCGAAAACTATCACTCGTACGAAAAAATGTTTTGAATAAAAAAAGTGTGTTTCGATGAGATCTACAACTTTTAGTTGAAACATTTTTTTTATTTTGCATATTAGCTGAGATAAACGAAAAAAACCATGATTTTTATGGGTTTTTCATGATTTTTACCATGAAAATCGACTAGTCGCCAATTTTCACTTCCTATTCGTAATCAGCGCGTCAAAATACATAAGTACACGGAGCCCAAAGAAAATTGGACATATCCCCTTTTCGGTCAACGTTTCTTGGCGACATAAATTTCTGGAACGTTATTGCATCTGGGCCATCAATTATTACCTTGAAAACTCATTCGGACTTCGTTTACGCACTTACCGATTTACCAACATATTATACAAGTGTAGAAGAACAGTTTTCCAACATAAAATTACACTTAACTGTTAGTAAATAAGTGTGCCAGCCGAAAAAGTGATTTTTTCCCATGAGTTTCTCTTCCGATACTATATTTCTAAAATCCCATACTGTAGATCTATTTTAGGTACATGTTTCGGTTTGGTGTCATTTCATAGAGTGGATAATTTTTTTCAACTTCCACATGACCGGCACACCTATCGAAAATATATTTTTCGTATACTTAATATATAACCGAAGTTTTTTGGAGGCTGAAAAATTCAGCGCGTTAAAAATATTGTAAAGTCATAAATCATCACATTCACTTCTAGTTTTTTAGGTGGTTTCACAGGATGGATGGACCTTTTTTTGTGTGCCTGTTAATAGTTCGAATCGATTGAAATACTACGATAACCCTTAAAATAGTATATTTTCTTGGGGAAAATCGATTTCAAGTGTAGCATTTCTTATCGATTGTCGTCGAAAATGTGCATCATCACCAAAATGGAAAATTGTAGAAATGCCCAAATATATATATTACAGATTACACAAAATCATATGGAGCTACATACCTGGCATTTGATATGGCATTGTCCCATATGGATTGTACGTCGTGGGCATTGGAGGTGGTATGTATGCCGGATACGGAGTAGCGTTGGGATTGTGTGGAATAGGCATTTGACCTTGAAACTGCAAAGGATATGGCAGTTGGGAACCAGAGTCCGAGCTTGACTGAGGTTGTGACTGTCCTACAATCATAAATTGGATACATCATCATTCTTAATAAATACAATATAAACAACCTTTGAATTTGAACTCGGGTGTTTTTCATTTAACTAAATTTATATTTTTGTGTTCTCTTTTGTTCAGCACTTTGCACTTTGCTTCCTCATTATGATGAAGTTGCAAATGCATTTGCGACCTCATAGATAGAGGAAGCATTAACGATTTTGTAAATATTAAAAAATATATAAGGTTTATTTGAACAATTAATATCTTAAACCTCGAGGATAAATCACCATTCTCAACGATAAAAATGAGTTGGTTAAATGAAATATGAAGCATATACCTGCGTGATGAGATGGAATACTAGGTGTAACGACAGGTCCTGTTTGTCCCAAGTTAGTTGTTAAGTCCTTAAATAGTTCCTCCTTCTCTGTTCTACGTGCAAAGCAGAAGTCAGATATCTTGTTTTGGAAAATCACCAAGAGCTGTAACGAATTCAATTCATGTGAATCTTAATTTTAAAGAGAATTAAATATACATATATTGGCAGTTTCACACCAATAACAATTTCGCAATATCTTACCTGTGTTAAATCGTTGTAAAATTTCGCACCTTCACTCAAATTACTTTTCAATTCCTTGAATGCATCATAAGCTTCAGCTAGTTTAGAAAGGCTTTTCTCACGAGCAGTTCCAACAGTTTTATCTCCCATGAATTCATGGTGTTGAATCTATTGCAATTAGAATAAAAATTTTAATTAAATTTAAATCGTTTATATTAAAAAAAAATTAAATTTAAAGAATTAAATTCAGGGTGTCTAGTGATCAGGCAATTCGAAATTCCCGGTTTTCTCTCGGTCTTTTCCTGGTTAGTAAATAAATATTTTGTTTTAATTTGATAAAGTAAAAATGGAATAAAAAGAAGATAAAGTAGAAAAAAGTCGATTTTTCAATGAAATACAAAAAATTCCCGGATCTAAATTAAATTCCTAGATTTTTCCTGTTTGTTGCGCTCGACAAAAGACGTCTGTTTTCCTCCCTTGATGCATAATACACTATTTTTTTTAAACTAACCTGCTAGCGTTTTTTATTTATTATTTTTAAAACCTGAGAAAAATCGGAGTACTCCACAGAGAAAACACAAACAAATCGTGTAATTTTATCACAAACAGCATGCTTAGAAAAATTGACCTTGAGCAACCTCTAAATATTTTTTATTAATTAAAAAAAAAACCGCAGTTATTTTCTCTTTAAAAGAAATAGTTGGTAAAGGTGGAAGAGTAATTTTAAAATAAAACTAAAAATTCTTTTAATCCTAGTATTGAATCTAATTACATACTTGGATTTTTTCTATTAATTCTGCTTGTCTTTCCGCACTTTCTCGAACTTGCTTCTGAAGTGGACCGTAACATTTGCCAATATGTTCCACAGTCAAATTAGGCTCATCAATGACTCCATCTTTGGCCAATGCCGCTAAAAATACTGATTTCATATCTGTAGTAGCGGATTTGAATTCGCTTTCAATGACATCTCGTTCCGCTTTCAAAGTTTCAACCTAAAAATAATGCTTTATCATCATTTAGGATACTAATTGGATTTTTTAAAATTCTGTACCTCTTTTAAAGTTTTAATCATAACTTTAATACTTTTAACTACATATTTAGGATTTACAGATTGACATAATTTTGATAATAGTGAATTCGAAACCTTGAATTTGGGACATATTTAAATAAATAAAATATTTCCATATTTAAATATTCAGACAAATATGCACTTCATTAAAAATATTAATTTTCGTCAAAACTATTACTAATAAAAAGGTTATATAAAGTTATAAAATATTTTAAGTAATAAAAATAATTATTTTTATGTGAAAAATAAATTATTAGTAAAGCAAAAAAATATTTCAAGATATATAACTAAGGTTAGTGAATATTATTCGAGAAATTTAAAAGATTATTTATAGTAAACTTTTCATGTGTTTTTTTATATAAGTTTTTAATGTATTAAGACTCGAATTTTTAATATATTATTTATTATATATGTATATGTATTCGTATATTTACAGATCAGTTGCCATCAGAATTATGAGATTTTATGGGATTATAAAGTAATTTTGAGGGACGTGACTATATATTTAGTAGAATTTTAAGTAATTTAGAAACTTTTAAGAATTTTACCAAATTTTACTGGATATTAAGATATTTTAACAGATAATGAAATTTCATGGAACCATGAATAATGTTCAGGAATTTAAAACGGTTTTTCGAACTTAATTGAGGTTTTAAAACTTCTAATAAATTTCACAGAATTTCGAGGAATCTTATGAAATTTCAAGGGATTTACAAGATTTCATTGAATTTTTATTAATTTCAAGGGATTTCATAAGATTTCATGGAATTTTGAGTAATTTTAAGAGTTATAACAATAGTTTATGGAATTTGATGGAATTTGATGAACGACAAGGAATATCAAGTAAGTTTCAAGACTTTTAAGGGATTCGAGGGATTTTACGTAATTTAATAAAATTTTAAATAGGGGAGACCGGGGCTAGTTGGTCAAAGAGGCAAGTTGGCTAATGCCCTTTTTTGAAACAACGGTAATATTAACAACGCCACCAGTTTTCAAGTGTCTATACTAAGACCTTTGAAATGATGTATCGTTCAAATGTATTGCTTGAGTTCCTTAATATATAAAAAAATTTAATGTTAAAAAACATAGCCGAGGAAAATTGGCCAATTTTCATTGGGGCAAGTTGGCCAATGTTGTCAAACCGCTTTATAACCTCTACGTTTGTATAGTTGCGTGTAGTTGTGTGTAGTTATAAAAAAATTCTTTTTGCTTATAGTCACAATGCCTATATACAAAAGAAAATCCGAAAGAGGCAAAAAAAAAAATTATAAAGATTTTATAAACGATAGACTTCGATTGAAGTAAGTCTCATTAAAGAAGTAAATTAATAACATTACTGTTTTATTAATTATCCCATTCATTAGTGGCTTTTATAATTATTTTTTTCGTATTGGTCAACTCACCCCGCCCACTTGGCCAACTTGCCCCGAGTACGGGGCAACTCTCTCAAAACTCACCTCTCTCAAAAGTATTCTGCCATTTTTTCAATAATTAATATAAACGCCTAAAAAAATTCTCAATACTACCCAAAAATACATACTTTTATATGGTGAAAACCGTAATTTTTTCCTATCATAAAAAGAACATACTTTCAGCTAACTTTATAGCGTTACCTCAATTTCTGACGTCAGCGTTACGACTGGTTACGCATGAAGTAAGCGTCAAGTCAAGAACATTTATTCTCGAATTTGCGCATATACTCGAATCTTCCAAATGTCAAGAAATTCTTGATTCTCTATAGTCACATCAATTGCGCATGTTACCAATCAGATGCCGAACGCAGAGCGCGCGCAGTAGTTATTTCAAGTGAAATTCGAGAAATACAAACTTGACATTTGGAAGAAACATGACTTAACTTTTGGGAGAACTTGTGATTTGGGAAGTTGACATTTGACAGACTCGAGTTGTATAACCGCTTTACAATCGCGCGCAGTTAAAAATACTACGTTCGAAGCATGGACAGTAGCGGTCACCCATCCAAGTACTAACCGCGCCCAACTTTCCTTAACTTCAATGATCAGAGGAGAACTGAGGTTTTCAAAGTGGAATGGTCGTACCTCAGATTTTTACATTTGGTACCAATGATTCAATAGGGACAATATCTTTTAATCCATCGACATATAGAAATGGACAAATATACACCCCTTTGCAACTTCTCTCTCTGACGCATTATTATGCGCTTTCCTACAGCGCACAGTCGGTAAAAATCGGAAAGTTCCCTTCATAATCGCCTACAGGTCGTATTTCTTAACCGATTTGAATCTTTTTTTTTTTTTTTTTTTTGAAATTCTCTGCGTTCAATTTTGAACAGAATTATGGATTTCGATTTTTTAATTTTTTCCACAGAACAACAATATATAAACAAATATAGTGACAAAATTGGCCATTTCAACTTTCGGAATTTTTATCTCAAAAAAAAATATAAATAAAAACTCACTATCAGCCAGAATTATTGCCCCTGCATTCATTGAACAGAATTAAATAAAAAAATATTTAACTTAATTATTATAAATAATTTTTATAAACAAATTCCTTTGAATGTTTTTTTTTTATCGAAAAAATTTTTTTCTTGACGCTAATTGCAAATATATTTCATAAGAGTCATATTTTATAACAAAAAATTAGTATTAGTTAATAATTATAATTTTAATAAACATTTTTATAAACAAATTCTTTATAATTGATATTTTCTCACATTTAAATTTATTTTTCTGACCGAAAGTGATTCACAATCCTCTTTAGAGCCATTTATATACTTAAATCTTTATAAATAAACAATATAAAATGTTAATAACAATTTAATTAAACAATTTCCCCAATCGGCCGTTTCATTGTGGAAAAAATGGGATTTTCTTGAATTATTATAATATATAATATTAGTTGCAATAACTAACCAACGAAATTAAGCAATAAATAATTTACAAGATTGTTATATACAATAAAAAAAACTAAAATTGATAATTTTCACTTGTAAAAAGGACGGTTTTCCACTGAAATTATTCGGCAATAAGCTAACAGTGATTGCAAAATTGAATGTGGAGCACTTGATAATAACTTGCGTATTTGTTATTAACAATTTTTATAACAATCGGTTAAATCTGCAATTTTTTTTTTCTTTCTTGTATTGTATTGAATCAAATAAATATTCGATATTTATAATAATAATGGGATTATTATAAGAAACTTAGTATAAATGAATTACAAGTCAGAATTGAATCATTCCGGGATTCTAATTGTTCTATTAGTTCATTTGGTTCTTGATGAAGTTTAACTTCAACTTTTTCCCATTCTAGTGCTCCACATTCAATTATTATAAATATCGAATATTTATTTGATTCAATACAATACAAGAAAGAAAAAAAAAATTGCAGATTTAACCGATTGTTATAAAAATTGTTAATAACAAATACGCAAGTTATTATCAAGTGCTCCACATTCAATTTTGCAATCACTGTTAGCTTATT